>APFE030127350.1:22823-39157 GCA_000404065.3 Pinus taeda | reverse complement strand
GAATCTTTGTTCTTGCAGGACGTTTGTTTCTGAAGCATCTGTTTGAAGAATGACTGGTTTTATGACAGTGCTTACATGGATGAAGATCAAAACAATGATCTTTCAAATGGCCAACTTGGTCACAGTGTTGGCATTTCACATCTGTTGTTGTTGTTTTTACTGTTGTTGTGGAAGAGAGGCAGAGTCTGGAACAACTGGAGGTGGACTGTCATGAGGAGCAGGTGAACTGTCATAAATGAATCTAGCACTCTGAAACTGAATGGGCTTGGCATAGTCTGGAATATGAAAGGACAAGTCCTTGTCATATCCAAGACCGGTTCTGTGCTTGTTGTGGACAAGCTGTTCCCAAGGTCTGATGATGGGCTTGGGAAGTGCAGATTGAGTTTCTGAATCTGCATGTACAATTGCTGCTTTGTTTAAATGAACAGGAACATTATTGACTTGCTGCTGATGGGTGGTTGTCTCAATGTTCTGAACAAAAATAGGTTCAAAATGATGTCTTTTTTGATGTAGCTCTTCTTGCTGTAGCTGTGATTCAAGCTGCAAAAAATCAATCTTTTCTTGTGCATTTTGTATACATTTTTGAATGTCTGAAAGAGAATCTTTGCTTATTTTCACTTTGTCATCGACATTAGATTGTATCAAAGTTTCCAATAACTCTAATACTTCATAAAATTTGGCCATTCTTGACAAAATCGATGGTCTGATATGGATTATTGTAATGACACAGACGCTGTAAAATATTCAAAGGTAAGATCAAGCTCAATGGAGATATAGAGCCTTTAGAAGATGATATTGAGTTGAAGGTAAAAACCAGAAAATAATGAAAACACTAACAATCTCTGAGTTGTTCAAGATGATGATGAGACCAGTGGCACCTTACACAAAGTTTTCAAGCCCAATAGATGCAACAAAACCACTGTTGGCTGTGGAAAGGAACCCACACAGATTTGAATTCACTTTGCAGGCAGCAGGTAACCCCAAAGCAAGGGTCTGATTAATAGATACACCAAGTGAAGGGCTAGTACTATCCTTCACCAAAATACACAAACACTTGGGCGCACTCTCGTATACATTCTTCAGATTAGTGCAACAGTCTGTGCTGGGGCTTTTCTGGTTCCCTTGGCGAAGGTGCTGTAGTGGGTCTGAGTCCCAGGCAGCTGACGTCGTCCTCGATCTGCAGGATATAATTCTCTGGTGGTGGACTGAAAGTTTTCCCTCCTTCCAAAACAATTGAAAATTCAGGCAATTTCAATTCACTCACATCGGAAGTGTTGAAGCAGAGATCAAGTTGCTGTGGAGACGATGTTGTAGCACTTGGATATGTTTCAACGGTGGGGGGAACCGAGCAGGCCAACTACATTGTCATCAGGAACCATATTCTAAGTCAAATTTCCTTTTAACACATGGGTTTGAATTTGTCATCAAGCATACTCTTCTGAGCATCTGTTAGCTTTCCAACAAATCTCCAAATATCTTCTCCAAGAATCTTGTAAGCAGTTGCCAATGTATTTAGAGCCGCCTTTCTTATTTCACCATCACGTTCTGTTGTCAGGGCAACAACAACCTGCAAGGCTTTTGTTGGTCCAGATACCTCGATCCCATAACGATCTATCATAAATCCAAGAAGATCTACAGATTCAATTCTAGTTCGATTGTTCTTTGACCATAACCCTTCTAATATAAAAGTAAAGAGCTTTCGAAAGACACCAGAGCTTCAGACTTTAAAATAAAAGCTTCATTCTCTGCGCCTCCTTCAGAGCTTTCAACAGATTCCATCATGGGAACGCACAGACCAAAATAGAGGGAATGAGCCCGAGCTGTGGATTTCTTCCGAGATTAAGACCATCAAATTAATCGTTCTGGCGTGATGAAGGAGACCCCTATAGTTGGAGCATCGAGGGTTCAATGAATTTTATGAAAATGACGCCGCAAATGGGTTTGCGCGCAACGTTCTTGATGGATCGATTTAACAGGAATAAGAACGACATCTCCCACAGTATTTTGCAAAGGGATCCCTTATGCTTTTCCAGGACGGAAACCCAGATTTTCGATATGTATAATAAAGTCCTAAATGGATCAACGTAAAATATTCAATAACAACGATGGTAGCCGAGTAGAAAATTTCTAATTGAAGTTATGACGGTTCTGAAGAGATTAAAATCCGCAGGATTTGGAAATAATGTATCTGTCGATATGACTGAGTTGGAGGGAGAGACAGACGCAACACAACACAATATAATCAATATATTGTGGTTTCAGCGATCACAGAACACACCCATCTGTTCTGACTGTATATTTGTTTCGTTTCATTTCACTTTGTCTTCAACTTCAGAAAATCTACTACAAGATGTATAGAGCAGCAGCATCCGTAGCTTCTACAATTGGGAGGCGGAGCTCTCATATACAGACTGCTAGCAGATTCGGTTGGAGCAGAAATTATGCTGCAAAAGAGATCCAATTTGGAGTTGATGCACGGTCAACAATGCTGCAAGGTATTGAAAAGTCCTGCGTGGGAGTGGCGTTCACCATAGCGATACCACAGCGATATACCACGATTGGAAGCTTTGAACAGTTGATAATGAGTATAATGAAGCTGTGGGGTATGGGAGCGGTCGTAGTTGCAAAACAGAGCAATAAAATGACGGATTGAATGCAGATTATGCTGGACCTCCAGCTGCATAGCCCATTTCATCGACAAGCAGTGCGCATTGAATGAAACCGTTTCAAAATTAGGGAGGACTGTGTATGAGGAGCGCCAAGCTAGGAGTCGACTGTATTCTTGGATGGGAGGTAGCGTCAGAGCTGCCAGGCTAGTGTTCAGAAATAAAACGCATATGGCAGACAAGACCAGCGAAAAAATGACAGACAGGACAGCGCTAAAATTACCATGAAACGCTTATGGACAGAGAGCGCAGGTCTAATTTCAAGCGTGAAGACTGTAAAAGACAGAGGTCACAGGTAACCGCAGAATAGAGCGCCGGTATGGCAAACAGACATGTCAAAACAGCTTGGACAGCGCTGGCAGTGTCAGGCATTTCATCATTCAAGTGAATATGGCAGAGAGAGCGCATGTCTGTATAAAGGAATATGGCAGAAATAAACTACACAGAAAGGCCATAAACAAATGGCTCAAATTGGGGCAGGACCAGCGATCGCCCGTTGATACCATGTTAAACAGACATGGACAGCCAGAAAGAATAGTAAAGATAAAGCATGCAGTACATTTTTTATTCACAAATGATGTATATTTATGGTACATTATGTGACCGTTGGGATTCACATCCCAAGGTCTCTTGGACTGCTTTGTCCATTCGGCTTCCACACTAACCCATTTAAGATTAGGTGTCCAACAGAAAGCCAAGTTTGCACAAGGGGCATGAAGAATTATTTACAATACATGAAGAAGCCACCGATCAATGGAGGAAATATTAGAATAGTGTTTGCATTTGGGAAGAATACAATCTCCATCCTCCTCCCTAATACATCCCAAGCAGATTGCACATGAGGACGAGGATGAATCATTCCTATATTCTTCCTCTGATATTCTTAAACACCTATACTTGGCTTTGGGAAGGGCTCCGGTCATCCTGGATCGACGAGATAGAGTAATAGTCATGGTGCATGAATTGATTCTCGACCGACTGCTATTAACAATGATACTCATATCAATCGCATCCAGTAGTATGGGAAATCCCACAAACATGGCCAGCATTCCGTTGAGAAGTTGCCAGGTAGGGAGCACATGCTCATTCAATCTCTCCATCACAATTAGAAAAGCCTCCAAAACATGAGCCCCTGCTGCGAAATCCATGAAACCCACGGAAATGAACGTGATAAATGCTGCACTTATGCAAAGTGCATAAATTAAAATTGACTCCAAGGGGGTTTAATTTGGAAAACGAACGGACGCCATTCAACATATGCAGTCTTAAACGCTGGAATTTGCTTTTCGCAGAATCCCAAAATTGGAAGATGGCCTCTACCTTTCGCACTGAGAACGCAGGCTCAACCAACGCCATATGTGTAATATAGCCTAGTTATTCTAATTCCTCCACACAATGCAAGCGATTCTCGAGCACTCGGATCAACTGAATTTTTGCAAAAACCAAAACCATTCAATAATATTCGAAGTGAATCACAATGTTGTCCTTGATCAGATCTTCCTAAATTTAACAAATGGATCACACAAAGATGATGAATGTTTGGGGAAATTTAATGTAATGTGAATAAGGATGGTAAGTGATATGATTAGACATATTAGAGCGAGGCAATAATCTGGATATGGTTCTCAGTCAGAGGTAGGTAAGAAATAAAAAAATCAATTTTGTTTTGGGTGGCTTCTGGTAAAAATGTGAATCTGGTTTCTAGAACGCACAATGCTTGTCCAACGATTATTTGCCGTGTTAGAGAGAATCATATTGAGGAAGGAAAATACAGAGACAAATCCGACAACAACCGTGGAAAAACAGAGTGAGCACGTAAGGTGGTGGCCCTGCTTGGCGAAGATAACCAACCTCAAAATTAGTGCAGTCTCTTAAGTTGATTGATAAGTTCGTGGCAGAGAGTAATTCACGATTGCATTTTATGTTTTTCCTTTGTGTTTTGCTGAAGAGGTAATTCAGTATGGAAAATATGTTAGTAAACCTCAAAATTAGTGCAGTCTCTTAAGTTGATCGATAAGTTTGTGGCAGAGTAATTCGCGATTGCATTTTATGTTTTTCCTTTGTGTTTTGCAGGTAATTCAGTACGGAAAATATGTTACTAATTAAGCATTAAATTAAAAATAAAAAATATATAAAAAATAATAAAAATAAAATAGATCTAATTAATAATAATAAGTATAATCTTGTGGTTGCCACTATATCAATGGATAGATATCACACCACTAACTTGCATGTCTAAATTACATGTTTAAAATATATTTAAATTAATTTTTTACAAAGAATGATTAAAAATTTACAATACCATTTGTTAATCGCCACTTGTTATGATAAAGACGAAGTGGAAAGATTAAAAAAGGTTGTGAAACGTACGAATTTCTATCACCATCCATTTCAATTACCTTAGGAACACCAACAGTTTCAATTCCGCCTAGACATCACTCATCACCATCCGTTTCAATTACCTTAGGAACACCAACAGTTTCAATTCGGCCTAGATATCACTCACCGTTTCAATTCTCCTATACGAAATGTGTCGAGAGGGATGTAAGACATTGATTTAGCGTGGCAATCACTAACAACGTCAATTTCATATAGCCATCACTTACCGTTTCAATTGGCCTCCTCCATGTAGATGTTTCAATTGGCCTCCTCCATGCAGATAACCGCACATTAGATGGAGCGACACACTAGATGAAGCTTGGCTCGACGGATGTAACATAGTGTATGTCTCGAAAATGTAAGATAGTGTATGTCGGGAACTATGTGTCTAATGCAAATTGACAGACACAGTTGTAGAGATTTGACGGATGAATGCATGATCCCCTCAAAGACATGGGAAGAGCTCTTGTTAAGGGGATATGCCATGAAGGCTGGCCATTATGGATGAACTGTTCTCTTATATTAATCGTCGCTGATTCTTTGCTCCTCGATTCCTATCATGTTAATCTGGTGCTATCATTTATTTTGCAAAGAATCATGGATTGCCTTCGCTTGGTTCCTCTGTATCAATACATGGATCCCAGTGCCTAGCACCCTCACCCTCGATCGAATCAATTGGCAGAATTCCTTATAACAACAGATCTGTCCATAAGGTGATTGAACCTAATATCGGTGAATCTTTTTCTGTTTTCTCATTGATAATAGGCAATAGTATTCTGAGAAATATTTTAGATGGGTCAGCCAATTTTAATAATATTTTATGATACTTTTATAATAATTTTTAGTTAATTTAATGGGTTTTAAGAAATGGGAACATAATTGAATTTTGTTTTGTTTTGTGGATGGATGCATGGTAAGCAATGCAGAAGGGGAGATGTAATGTTTCGAAGGTGGAAATCAACCTGAGACACACTCGAGCAACGATAAGGAAAGCAATTTTAGAAAGGGAATAGAAACCGGAACCAAGGAATTTGTCTGTTCCAACCGGTGACATCTACCGAAATGCTTGTGCCTTTCAACAGTAAAAATTTATTTCAAAAATATATATACACATGCTGGTTCATTATATCTTAAATACAGGGATTTCGATCACTGTTAGTAGAGCTTATTTGATTTGAATTTTTCTGTGCTTTGGTCATCAGGAGTTACAGGGAACTGGAGAAGCGTTTCAAGATCTTTGTATACCGAGATGGGGAACCACCTCTTGTTAAGTTTTTCTTAGCGGGCAGGAGGACAGGCACCTGAATAAAGTTTGCCCTGAACTTCATCATCCTATGGATTTCAAGCTAGTTACTGCATGCATGTTAATTCTATAGACGGACCCAAAAAATATAGAAAGATGGCCTATTTTAATAAGTCAATACATGAGTTTCTGCGTAAAGACAGAGCATGGCAGAGAAACTGGGATTTAAGTGTATTTCCTTTGATATGCAAAAGATCAATGGCATATATAGAAAGGACCCGGAACTGTCAAATCTTTCAGATTGACGGACAGTAATGGTGAAAGAGCGCGGAGTTAATTCGTGGGGAATGGTTTTGCAATAGTAAAAGTGGTATTTCGGTGCCCTCAAACCCTTGAACAGTATTGAAGGGTGAGCACCCAATGCCACTCATCGAGCAACACGTAGCAACGAGGAGGAGAGAGAAAACCGTCATGGAAAATTTTAGGGGCGAATGTTCGCCTTTAGGCGAAATTAAGGGGTTTTAAATTTTTAGTGGGCAAATATTTTGTATCATAGTACATGTTTACAAATCGCCTCAAATAGGCCACCTTATTTTAAGGGAGAGAGTAAAAAAGGTAAATTTAGCCCTTGAAATTAGGAGTTACAACCTTCCATTGGCCCTAATTTTCAAGAATAGGTTTTATTTAAGTGAATCCTATGGGCCAAATACCATATCTATAAAAGAGGTATGGTAAATTAATAAAAATATAAATAAATGAGAGGTATGGTAAATAAATAAAACATTTTTTATATTTACTCCATAAGTCACCTATATATGGAAGGGTGTAAACAAATACAAATATAAATAAAGTGGAGGTATGGTAAATAAATAAAAATATAAATAAACTAGACCTATGGTAAATAAATAAAACCTCTTTTTATGTTTAGTCTATAACCCTTAAAAATATAAATAAAATAGACCTATGGTAAATAAATAAAACCTCTTTTTATATTTAGTCCATAGCCCTTAAAAATATAAATAAACTAGACTTATGGTAAATAAATAAAACCTCTTTTTATGTTTAGTCCATAACCCTCTTTCTATTTATGAAGGCTCAAAAAAGAGGTTTTATTTAAGCGAATCCTATGGACCAAATACCATATTTGTAAAAGAGATATGGTAAATTAATAAAAATATAAATAAACGAGAGGTATGGTAAATAAATAAAACATTTTTTTTTTTATATTTACTCCATAAGTCACCTTATATTTACGAACACTCAAAAAATGCATTATATTTAGGACCTATGGGCAAAATACCATGGGCTAGATTATTGTTAATACCATGCAAAAACACATTATTAACCCTAATATTAGTATTAATAAAAAAAAAAATGGCACATGGTATTGACCTATGGTATTCACATGGAATGTAGCCTATTTAAATGGGGGGATTAAACCATCATAGATCCATCTTTATTCTGGATTTACTAAACCCTGAGAGGGATCAAATATCGTGATATGAAAACTAACATAGAGTGAAAAAATATTTGATCCCTCTCGGGGCTTGGTGGATCAAGAGTAAAAATGGATGTTGTTAATTAATGATGTAAACATTTAACTTGGTTAAAAAAAAAAATAAAAATTAATTTTATTAATTTTTATAAATTACTAATAGTAATTTTTAAGCTCCATGTTTATGATAACCCATGGTATTGACCCATGGTAATACCATGGTATTCATGTGAGCATAGACTATTTAAAGCAGTAATTCTATCATCTTAGATCCATCTTAATTCTGTGTCTACCAAGTGCTGAGACGGATAAATAGATTTCATCCCCCTAAGAGTGGTAGATGTGGAGTTAAGATGGATATAGGTTGGTTTTTATGATAATGAAGATATTAAATAGACTTAGGAAATTATATTGTAAAACATCTTAAGGTGAATGGTTAAAGCTACATTTAGTCACTTCACAAAATTTAGTAAAAAATACCAATATCTCCATCAATATTGGTTTTTAACTTCAAATTTTCCAATTTAACAAAAAAAATTCAAAACAATGAAACCTTATCACTCTTTCCACATCACCCTCGTAGAAGATTTCTCACCATTTTTCAAACATTCTCAATATGACATCTTCATGAAAAAGTTTAGGTACTAATTTTGGATTAGTTGTTTGAAAAATACGTTGGTTTGTATAACCTTTCATCTTATGTGCTATTCTTACTTTGTCCTAATGATATATAGGGGTTGGAGCCACCGCACCATATTTTCCTAAAAGGTGGATATTGTTCACCAAAAAAGAAATCAATCTACATGTTACAATGTTGTTAAAAATTGCGAGACCTATGAGGGTAGTGAATTATGCTAATAAGCAATTTAGATTGGGAGAGACGTAATTAAATTTTATTATTTAATTGAAGGTTTCCAATTAAAATAATAATAAATCTACATTTATATATTCATATATTAATTGGAAGGATTTTCACAATGGTCACTTCTTTCAATTAGATCCCCTTCAAGCCCTTGGGACACCAAATAATTTCTTATATAATATAGTTGGGGCTTGCTACTTGTTGGCGTGTTGGAGTAAACAAACTTGATGTGTTTTTTTTTTAATCTCGCAGTTGGAGTCTATGGAATAAGAAAGAAATATGGTAACTTGAAAAAAGTGGTAGCTTGACAAAAGTTATAGAGAAAAGATTAATCTCTCCTACCTTGACAGAACTCGTTGCCAATATTAACACCTACAAGATCTTTGTTGTGGAATATTATCAAAACTAATAGAAGGATATGAAAGAGTGTATTGTAAGAACCTTGACAAACACGGCCAGTGAAACTTGGAACATTGTTTGTAGGAAGAGAAAATAATGTTTTTTTTTTCCAAACATGTATGTTAGTATATTACAGTTTAATGAATATGTTTCCTTATTATCATATATGGTTTCATACTTTAACAAAGCATTCACCAAGATTTCACAATGTTTTATTATTCAGTAAAAGATTTTCCAAGATCTTATAAGATTTTATAATTCAGTGAAGGATTCTCCATCATTGTACAAGATAATATAATCTCGTGAGAGATTTACCAAAAAAATTATATATACATATTATATTATTAATAAAATCACCTTCCATTTTTCCTATGTTTCATGGGGATTAGCCCATTTATTATAAATATAGATTTTATGGTGGTTATTAAAATTTTCCCCAATAAGCACCAAGATAAAATCATTCATTGGCCATGGAGGAATGTTAACTTACTTGGACAAGGTGAGGATTTAGCAATTTTGCAATTTTGGAGGAGGTTGTGAGTAAAATTGGCCTTGTGGCCCTATGCACCGTGCCAGAAACCCAATGCGCTGCACCCTCTCAATGTGTTGCGTCCGTTTAAGATTTACACTATAGAGTGCTGCCAAATGCACCGCACCGGATGAATGCACCGTACCCACGAACGAATGTGCCGCGCCACTGAAAATATCAAACTAGCTGTAATTTTTTCCTCCTTTTCTTCAACATGACTTTTCAATTGCTCACTCTTTCTCCTTTGGATACAAATAAACTCTTTGAACATGAAAAATGGTTTATATACATATAGTTTTGATTTTTCATTTACAAAACCCATTCTTCTAATGTTTGCCTTTGACTTGCTTTTAAAACTCTGTGTTTGGGCAGTTTGCTTTTACCTTTGATGGACTAAAAGCTTTGACCATTTGTTTTCTTTGCAGGTGATGGAGTTGCAGAAGCTTGGCAAGGTGACCAGGGTTGCCTTTGAAATTATTACATATGGAAAAAATGAAATTACGTCAAATTTGTACAAGAAAACATAAAAAACTCTATTTTTCCTCAAAATAGGGTTTTGAGGAAAAATCTATCACTGAGCATGTGATTACAAAAATTATTGTTGTTGAAACTTTATTTGACCTCCACATGCACCTACTGACCTTTATTGAGTATTTACAAGACATTATTGATGAAACCCTAGACCTAATGAGACCTAAAACCCTAAAAATGACTTTTGCAAATTTAAAGACAAAAATTGACTACAGATGATCTAGATGAATGAAAATGGACCAACAGGTAAAAGACATGAGGGAAAATGTATAATATTCCCCTACCATCAGATGATCCATGACCCTAATGGAATGCAGCTGATCACATGAGACACCTAATAGGCAATGCAACAAGAGAATTTGATCACTGATGGAGCGATGAAGTTACCGACGGTAACATCTACGTCCCCTGTATTTGTGCAAGCTTGCATTCAATTGTTGTCATGATGGTGAAGGCCTCATCGATCCAAGGCTAAATGCACATTTTTAGGACTGCTTCTTTGTGCCATGCTGCATCCACCTATTCTTTCAACGCTTTGGCCTGTTGCACTCGTAAGAGCCTCTGGCTAAGGGCCGCCGTCTGTGCAGTTCCTTTAATGTTTTCATACTGTTGTTGGAGTTGAAACGCCTCTATCTCTAAGTGTTGGATATTGGGGTCCTCCTACAGATTCGTGACGAACTCAAATGACTCCTCCAACATCCTGGTTGAATCCCTTACTACCGTGATGATCTCGTCTAGTCCTATTGTAATAATTTTGGTGCATTGTTCTCTTACATCCGGAGGGGTGGACGACTAGGCCTTCAATCGTAGTTTTGTGAGCTGCGATCAAAAGGTTCACCTTGAGTTAAACCTTAGTCATTTCTTCTCATGCCTCTTGAACACCTACTGTTATCATGTGCATGCGTGCCTCTGCTAGTGTGTCTGCTAGGATGGCTAGCTTAGGGACGCTTTGACATGCTTATCCTAGTACCTGTACTAGCTGTTGATTCGGCAACACCATTTTGTCATGCTGCAAGCTCAACTGCTCCATGTTGATCTTTTGCTTGCTTAGTACCTACAGTGGGTGGCTCTCCCTAGCCTGCAGTTCTACACTACTCCCATCCTATAGAATGCATAACATCTCCTGTGGGAGTGCAACCATTTTGATCTCGAGACCCTTTAATGCATTCATCGTAGGCCTACCGGCCTCATTTTTTTGTCACTAGTGCGCCTTCTAGTAGCACTATTATATTCTTCATCTGAGTGTTTAGCATCTGCTCTACTGCAGTTGTCCCTACTGTGAGGCTGGTCAAAAGGGTACCACCCTGAGGAGTGTGGATCTACAACTCTTACAGCTACACTCTAAGGGCCCCCAACACAATCTAGTTCTCTTGCGCAAAATTCTGGAGGGCCTCAGAGGTGACATCACGCACCGTCTTGTCGATGTCATGCAAGCCACCTTCAGTAAGGGTGATCGGGTCAATAGACAACTTTGATGTCTTGACCTTCTTACACGGCCCTGCTCGCTCGCTTAGGCGCTGGCGCTTCAGCTGTGTTGAGGCAGTTTATGGGTCCATGCCTCCCTCCTCTTCCTTTGCTTCCTACCCATGAGAAGGAAAATTTTGGCCCTCGCGCACCTTCTCCACTACCTCATGTGTTTCTACTATTGTTGCATCTTTTTTCTGTTCTGCTTCTATTTATGTAGCATCTCACACCTCCAACGCTACTAGTGCCACTGCTTCCTTCCTTATCTTCTATGCCAATTATGCCATGTGGAATTTAGCCTCCTATTTCTTCTTTTGTGCCACATACTTCTCCATTTTTGCGATGTTTGGCGCATGCTACTCCAGTAGCCACATCTCCAGTACATCAAAGATTACATCGTCGATGGCGACAAGTGCAAGATCACTCCATTTCTTAGCCAGGTCCTTTCCTGCTCTGATGTATATGCTGTGGAGGTCCGCTTTAAACTCTACAAAACTTTGTTGGCTATTGTAGATAGTGGGTGATAACCATGACTTGTGGTTAATCCCCATTTTGAGGTTCATTTCCATGAACACCCAAAATATCTTATTGTTAGGGATCCATTTTTCATTTTTGGTGGCCCGAAACAAAGCATACTTCGCGACCTCTAGGAGATCTTTGTCAATTGTGGGGAACTGATTGTCCTCCGGAAATTCCCTTGTCACAAGCACTATGGATAGTAGAAGCCATGCGTAGTGTGTAGGTTTTAATCCCGTACAGAAATTACCTGCATACCAGTTCCAAAACACAAAAAATAAACAATGCAAGAGCATAACACATAAAACACATATACGCAGATATTTCCCCTTCGATCCAAAAACCAGGACTACCAGATTGATTTTTCATTATGTTCCTTTCAATGCTATAATACATATTTATACATGTCGAAGCATCCAATGCCATGGACCTAAAACCATTGCGTCTAAAACCATGGACTGAAAACCATCGCGTCCAAAACCATGTGCAAAAATCATGCACAAAACCATAAATACGTCCGCCAAACCTAATATAGGGTTCAAAAAAAAAAAATTCTAGGGTGCTACCCTAGACCCTATAGAGGGGGGTTACCTACACCCCTCAAACCCCCTGTGAACCCCCCACTATGCAATCAACACAATGAAGGAGGGGCTCTCCCCCCCCCCCTAACCCCCGAGTTAACTACCTAGACTAGTAATGGAAAGAATATAACATAAGCCAACGTTCTCCCACTTGTTGTCTTATTTCCATAGTGGGCCACAACAGAGCTTAGTCATTTATCCAGCCCTGCAATGCCCATTATTTCTCTACACCAAGAGAACTTCTCAGCGCTCACAGATTTTGCCAATTCATCTGCAGTATTCTTCAAAGTGTCCACCTTTACTAGCAATACCTTTTTGTCTTCTATCATATCCCTAACAAAGTGATACTGAACATCAATGTGCTTTGTCTTCGAATGATATGCAAGGTTCTTTGCTAAGAAAATTACACTTTGGCTGTCACAGTCTATCCTTATAGCTCCCTGTACTAACCCCATACCTGAATACAATCTCTGCAACCAAATTGCTTCCTTGCTTGCATGAGTGGCTACCATGTACTCTACCTCTATAGTTGATAGTGCCACTACAGATTGTTTCTTACTCATCCAATTGATTGAACCTCCAAATAGGTTAAACACATACCCACTTGTAGATCTTCTCTGATCCAGATCTCGAGCCCATTCTGCATCAACAAAGCCACGAATATCCAACACTGTGTCCAATCCTGGTCTTCCTTGGTAGCACAAACCTTAATCACTAGTGCCACACAAATACCTGAAAACCTGCTTCACTGTTGTCTAGTGCTCCTTCCCTGGTTTTGACATAAACCTGCTCAATACTCCCACTGCATGTGCAATGTCTGGTATAGTACAAATCATTACATACATCAAGCTACCAATTGCACTTTCATATGGAACACGAGACATGTCCTCTTCCTCTTCTTGTGTCTTGGGACACTGTTCATCAGATAACCTCACACCTACAGGAATAGCAACCTTCACCGGTTTACTATCTTGCATATTAAACCTCTATAGTATTTTCTGGACATACTTCCTCTGATTTAACCAAAGCTTCCTCTTTTCCTGGTCTCTTTTAATTTCCATGCCCAAAATATAGTATGCAGCACCAAGATCTTTCATGTCGAATTTCGAGGATAATTGGGTCTTCAAATCCTGGATAATTTCTTTGTCATTTCCAACCCACAAGGTATCATCCACATACAAGACCAGATAAATAACATGGTCACTAGTTAATTTAAAATACACACATTGATATGATTTGCTTCTAGTGAAGCTAAGGGCCCATATAAATGTATCAAATTTATCATAAGACATCATTGGTGACTGTTTTAACCCATACAAATATTTCTTTAACTTGCATACCATTTCTTTCTCACCCTTCACTGCAAAACCTTCAGGTTTCTTCATGTAGATCTCCTCTTCTAGATCCCCATGAAGAAATGTTGTCTTCACATCCATCTGTCCTACCTCAAAATGAAAGTAGCAGTAATAGATAAAAGTAATCTAATAGAAGCTACCTTGGCAACAGGAGAAGAAATATCAGCAAAATCAATTCCCGATACCTGGGAATAACCTTTTGCTACCAACATGGCTTTGTATTTCTCCACCTTTCCTTCTGCATTTGTCTTCTTCTTGAACACCCATTTGCTACCAATGAGTTTCCTTCCAACTGGCAAGTCCACCAGATCCCAAGCCTCTTCATCTTCATCTTCTGATTCTGTGGCTCTTCATCCTCTGATTCCTCCTCTGTTGTAGAGTCTGATTCTTCCTCCTTAAGCTCAAACTCTATCCTCTCAGGTTCCTTTTGTTGGACTTCATGTTTAATAACATCTTTTACCTCTCTAAACACCACATCTTAGTTGTAGACAACCTTCCCTGTTATTGGGTTCCAAAGCTTATAACCATTTAAACCATCCTTATACCCAATAAAGACGCACTTTTTAGATTTACTATCCAACTTGGTTCATTTCTCCTTTGGAACATGTACATATGCATTGCATCCAAATACTCTCAGATTTGAAGGAGAGGGTTTCTTACTAGTCCATACCTCTTGTGGAGTCTTATCCTCCAACATTGATGAAGGTGATCTGTTGACCAGGTAACATGTTTTCTTCATCACCTCTGCCTAGAATTCTTGTCCTAACCTGGCACCACTAAGTATGCTTCTTCCCCTTTCCATCAATGTCTTTCTCATTCTTTCTGCAACTCCATTTTTCTCAGGTGTCTATTGAGTAGTCTTATGCTATGCTATACCACACTTCTTACAAAATTCTTCAAATTCCGACCGCAAAACCATCCACTGTTATCTGTCCTCAAAACCTTTATCTTCTTCTCTATCTAGATTTCCACCAGAGCCTTAAGTTCTTTAAACCTATCAAAGACTTCATATTTCTTCTTAATGAAATATATCAATGTATTCCTTGAGAAGTCATCTAAAAATTATACATAGTACACTAACTTACCTAGTGATGGAACCTTCACAGGTCCAAACACATCACTCTACACAAGTTCTAATATATTTTTCACCTTCTTACCACCAGAGGGGAAACTCGCCCAATTCTGCTTCCCATAACACATTTTCATAGAAATCAAATTCCAGAGATCTATTACTCATACCTTCTACCATACCTTTACCATGAAGTATTTGAAGGCCCTTCTCTCCAATATGCCCAAGCCTTTGATGCCACAACATGGTCTTCTCTCAAGTGACCACTAGATTATTTTATCCACTTTTAGGAACCACAGAGATGTTGCACCCATCAACAACAATGATACCTTGTAGCATGTATAGAGTTCCAATACGAACTATTAGGGTCCCACCCTAGCCCCCTTATTTATGTAATAGGAGCAAGTCATAGTTAGAGTTAATTAAAGAGTCAATAAAGCCCATATGAATAATTGTAAGCGGTTAACCCCCATTTAATGAACGGACCACAATTAGTTGCAAATGGGCCATGGCATTAGATATATGGTATTAATAAAAACCATGGTATTGCCCCATGGTATTGCATGTATGAATCCTAGATAAAGGATAGAGACTCACATCGAGGAGCATCGTGTCTTATTTTGTATTGAGCCCTGCTCTATTGGAGGCTGCCCCCTCGAAGAGGAAAATGAATATTGCTTTCTAAATAATAAAATACTTGCTATTATTTTTCATTCTTCTATGTTTTGGGCATATTTCTTCACATATTTGGTATTCTGGTATCATCTTACACGTAAAGAGCATAAAAAGTGGTATCAAGGTGCTTTCCAGGGCTGTTGGGATCTCCAATTTTTAGCAAAAAAAAAAATTGGCTAGAGATGTGTTCCAGCGTCCTTAAATCATAGGATCTGTCGTTGAGCACATAAACCTGTGGATTTGGAGAGGCATGCATGTAGGAAATACAAGAGGTGGTCACACTTGTTGGACTCCCTTGTAATCCCTGTGGGAGCCCCTTCGAGTAGTAGAGCATTAGATAGAACCACGCACAGATTGACTTCCACGTACCCTTTGGGTATATCAGAAGCCCCCTAACTCCCTTGAAATCATGCCATAGATAAACCGTCGACCATCTTGCTAATACAGTACACCAAGAATAGCACTCGGAGAGATTACTCACACGTACGATAGGATAGTCAAGTTGTATAGCTAAGGGTATAGTTGATCCTCCTTATTTACTGTCCTAAAAAATTGGGCCGAGTATTACTG
>APFE030127350.1:0-21542 GCA_000404065.3 Pinus taeda | reverse complement strand
GGAAGCCACACCACTTGAGAAACCAGTGGAAGAAGAAGAGGACAACCAGCAAGACAATGTACCTGATGAACCAGTTATCTCGCTGCATGCTTTGGCAAGGATTGTTGCACCTCAAACTTTCAAAATTAAAGATTTTATTACGCATTGCCCAGTAGTAGTCTTGATTGATAGTGGAAGTACACATAATTTTATCCATCAAAGAGTCACGAAAGCAGTGCATTATTTTGTCCAAGTAGTTTCTAACTTCCAGGTCCAAATTGTTGATGGGGAAAAATTGAAATGTCAAGGTCACTATGAAAATGCCAAACTTCAAATAGGGGATTATCAATTAAAGACCAACATGTTTTCCATACACATGGGAGGGTGCGACATTGTCCTTGGTGCTGAATGGCTTTGCACACTTGGCCCAATCACAATGGATTTCCAGGAGTTATATATGAACTTTAAGTAGAAAAACCACACACATACCCTCTGCGGACTTCAGGCATGATCTCCCTCTATCATCATCTCACATTAGATGGAAAAATTGTTAAAAAAGGGCCACCATGGAGTTATAGCTCAATTTAATGCCATCAAGGCCTTCGAACCCAATTCTCTTCATATTCATCTTGAGATGCAATAGATCTTAAACAATCATCTGCCAGTCTTTGACAAGCCTCAAGAGCTTCCGCCCTCGAGAGGGGAACATGATCATAGCATTACTTTGGTCCCAGGGGCCCAGCTACCAAATGTGTGCCCATATAGATATCCGTTCACCCAAAAGAATGAAATAGAAAAAATAATCAAGGAACTCTTGGAAGTAGGCATCATTTGTCCCAGTATTAGTCCTTATTCATCGTCGGTGGTCATGGTGCTCAAGAAAGATGGAGAATGGTGTATGTGTCTAGACTTCAGGACCCTTAATAAGTTGGCAGTCAAAGATAAATTTCCCATCCCGATTGTCGATGATTTTTTGGATGAACTAAATGGGGCTCAATTATTTACTAATCTCGACCTTCACTCAGGTTACCATCAAATTCACATGAAAGAAGTACACATTCCAAAGACTGCTCTCCAAACTCATGAAGGCCATTATAAGTTCTTGGTCATGCCATTCGGTCTTTGTAATGCCCCATCCAATTTTCAAAGCCTTATGAATCACCTGCTCAAACCATACCTCAAACATTTTGTCCTTGTTTTCATTGATGACATCCTCATCTACAGTTGCACCTGGGCCTCACATTTTCAACATGTAGATCTTCTCTTGCAACTGCTCTGCAAGCATAAATTATTTTTCAAGATGTCCAATTGTTCTTTTGGCATGGAAGAAGTTGAGTATTTGGGCCACATTGTGGGACTTGAAGGTGTCAAGGTGGACCCCATAAAGATCTAGGCAGTGCAAGATTGGCATCAACCTAAGACCTTGAAGAGCCTGAGATAATTTTTGAGTCTCACAGGCTACTATCGCAAATTAGTCCACAATTATGGTCACATTGCTGAGCCCCTCACTCAAATCCTCAAGAAAAATTCATTCCTCTAGAATGATGAAGCACAACAGGCCTTTACAGCTCTCAAACATGCCATGTGTTCCACTCTAGTCTTACCACTACCCGACTTCACCAAATCATTTGTGATTGAATGTGATGCTTCACGTACGGGTATTGGGGTGGTCTTAATACAGGAAGGTCGACCCTTCACCTTCACGAGCCAACAACTAAGTGGGAATAATTTGGGACAATCTACCTATGAGAAGGAGATGATGGCCATCTTACATGTAGTAGATATCTAGCAACCATACTTATTGGGGTGACGTTTCCAAATCCACACAGACCATCAAAGCCTTAAATATTTTTTGGAGCAATGCCTATCCTCACAACAACAAAATAAATGGCTTGCCAAAATACTGGGATATGATTATCAGATCATTTACAAGAAAGGGCGTGAAAATATTGTAGAAGATGTGTTATCTTGCCAATTCGAGGAGGAAAGTACCCTGCTCGCAATTTCCCTTCCCATTCCAGAATAGATTGAAGAGGCTCGCAAGGAATGGTTTTCACATCCCTGGATCTCCCAACTCATTAATCAATTACAAGAAGATCCAAATTCCACAGCGGGCTACTCGTGGCAGGATGAGATTCCTCACTACAAGGATAGATTCGTAATATCACCAACATCCACCCTCAAAAGCCACATTTTGGTGGAGTTGCACTCATCTCCCACTGCAAAGCATTAATGCTTTCAAAAGACGTATGCTCACACTCGAAGATCATTCTTTTGGATAGGCGTGGAAAAGGATATTCTTAATTTTGTAGTTGAATGCGACATCTGTTAGTCCGACAAAGGAGAAATAGTCAAATCCCCAGGCACATTATAGCAATTGCCCATCCCGACCTCAATCTGGACAGAGGTTTCTATGGATTGCATTATGGGTCTTCCAAAGCTAGGAAACAAGTTAGTCATCATGGTGGTTATGGACAGACTTTCTAAGTATGCTCATTTTTGCACCCTACCCCACCCTTTTACACCAACTTTGGTCGCTCAATCTTTCGTGGATCAGATCTTCAAATTGCATGGCATGCCCACTTGCATTGTGCCTGATCATGACCTGGTCTTCACTAGTAACTTTTGGCAAAAACTCTTCAGGCTACAAGGTACCCAACTAAAAATCAGTACTTCCTATCATCCACAAATTGATGGTCAAACTGAAGCAGTCAACGAATGTCTGGAAACCTACCTTAGGTGTTTAACTTTAGAAGAGAAACATGTCTGGGTATAGTGGTTATCTCTAGCTGAATGGTGGTATAACACCAACTAGCATGCCACCACAAAAATGAATCCATATGAAGCAGTTTATGGTCAACTCCCTCCTTCCCCTACTTCTTATATCAAGGGATGCTCGGAGGTATAAGCAGTGGATCAACTCCTACAAAACGACACAACCATGTTGGCCCACCTTAGAGAGAATCTTCATCGAGCTTAAAATCACATGAAGTAACAGGTAGATCAACATTGCTCAGAATGCCAATTTCAAGAAGGGGATTAGGTATTTTTGAGGTTGCAACCATATAATAAAACATCACTCAAAACCAAGGGTTTTCAAAAACTATCTCCAAAATTCTATGACCCATATCAAGTACTTCAACGCATTGAAGAATTTGCCTACAAGCTAGCTTTTCCACCCACTGCAAAAATCCATCCAGTCTTCCATGTCTCATGCCTCAAGAAAGTGATTGGGAAAAATTGTAGAATTCAAACTAGTCTACCTGAACTTGATGCAGAAGGGTCAATCTGGCTCCAGCCTGAATAGGTTCTTGACACACGAGAATGGCACCTGCATGGCCGAATGATTAAGGAAGTCCTCGTTAAGTTGAAAGGCACCTCTCGGAAGGTGTAACCTGGGAACCAACCACTATTCTTCAATAGTTTCTGTAGCTTCAGCCTTGAGGACAAGGCTATTCTTATGGGGGAGGGCATGTTAGGGTCCCACTGTAACCCCCTTATTTATGTAATAGGATCGAGTCATAGTTATAGTTAAGTAAATAGTCAATAAAGCCCATATTAATAATTTTAAGCGGTTAACCGACATTTAATGAAGGGACCACAGTTAGTTGCAAATGGGCCATGGTATTAGATAGATGTTATTAATAAGAACCATGGTATTGCATGTATGAATCCTATATAAAGGATAGAGACTCCCCTCAAGGAGCATCGTGTCTTATTTTGTATTGAGCCCTGCTCTATTGGAGGTTTCCCCCTCGAAGAGGCAAGTGAACATTTCTTTCTCAATAATAAAATACTTGTTATTTCTCATTGTTCTATGTTCTAGGTATATTTCTTCGCATATTTGGTATTCTGGTATCTTCTTGCGGATTAAGAGCATAACATGAACTTCTTGCATCAATATCAGTGCTCCCTGAACCATCTTGCATGTATTTTTCTTGAACACTATTTTTACACCTGCATCATCCAGCTTGCATACGAAAATTAGATTTCTAGCCAATGTAGGAAAATGCAGAACACCCAAAAGTGTTCTAACCCTTCCACCTTGCAACTTCAACTTTACCTTTTTGTGGCCAATGATTCTAGCCTTCCTATCGTCCCCTAAGAAGACATCACCACCATCTTAATTGTCATACTCGCAGAACCACTCTCTTTGGGGAGTGAAACGAAAGGATGCACCTGAGTTAATCAATCATGCATCACGATCTACATGTGTACTTGAAGAAGCCAAGTAGACATCCCCACCTTCAGCTGAGATGGTTTTTGCCTCTACAGAAGAAGCATCATCAGATCCCTCTCCATTGTCAGGAACTTTAGATTTATAGTCCCTTTTGTAGTGCCCTTCCTTTCCACATTTCTAGCACACCACCTTTACAGGCTTTCTTGGAGATTTAGATCTCCCTCTAGATTTATATCTCCCACTCGATGACATGATTTTGTTTCTATTCTGGAACTGTCCTCGTAAAGACAAGGCATCACCATTCTGGCACTTCATATTTTTCTGTCTCATCTCCTCCATCAACAAGGATGAGACTATTTCATCAAACTATAAGGCAGTTGCATTGCTACCTATTGCAATATCCAGACTATCCTATGAATTTGGTAGAGAACACAGCAAATTGATGCACTTATCCTCATATGAAATTTTAATATCAAGATATAATAATTGACTTACCATAGTATTAAATGCATTCAGATGTTGTATAACGGAGTCTCCATCTTTCATCCTCGGGTTATACATCATTTTCCATAGCAACAGTGCATTCACTAGAGACTTAGATTGGTACAAATTCCATAACTTGTCCCACCAAGTCTTCGTCGGAGCTTCCCCTCATACATTCAGCAATATGGAATCTTAGACACACAATCATATTGTGCTCTTAGCCTTCCGATCCAATTTCTTCCATTCTTCAACGGACACTCTTGTTGGTTTAGTAGTTGGATCTACCATGACCCACTGATCTTTATCCACCAACAGATCATCCATATTGAGTTTCCATAACTCAAAACTATGACCATTAAATTTTTCGATCTCTATCTTTCCACTGCTCACCATCTTATTTCACCACCAAAATCGATCTCGCAGATCTCCTATTGAACAGGGTCTACCACAAGCCCGTGCAAAACCCCTTAGCAACAAAGGCATCCCCTTGAAGCCAAAACCTAGCTTCGATACCAAATGTAGTTTTTAACCCCATACAGAAATTACCTACATACAAATTCTAACACACAGAAAATGAACAATGTGAGAGCATAACACATAAAACACATATACACAGAGATTTTCCCCTAGATCCCAAAACCAGGACTACCAGCTTGATTTTTCATTATGTTCCTTTCAATTTTATAATACATATTTATACATGTCGAAGCATCCAATACCATGGTCCAAAAACCATCGCATCCAAAATCATGGACCGAAAACCATCGTGTCTAAAACCATGTGTGAAAATCATGCACAAAACATAGGTAGGTCCACCCATTCTAATATAGGGTCCAAAAAAAAAATCTTTTAGGGTGCTGCCCTGGACCCCATAGACGGGGGTTACTTATACCCCTCAAACCCCCTGTGACCTCCCCACTACGAAATCGACTCAACGAAGGGGGGGCTTTGCCCCCCCTCTAACCCACCGGTTAACTACATGGGCTAGTCATGGAAAGAATATAACACAACCCAACATAGTGGAATCTTTTGCCATATTGATGAGCCTCGCAACAATTTTCTAGGAACTTCTTGCAATGGAACTCAGACCAGTTGAACTGGACTGCCTCCGTGCACTGCTTAGCAAGTGCTACCACCAATGTGGGTACCTCATCCTTGTGACACTTGCACATAACCTTACTTCCAGTATTTGGGTCGCCACTCTTACTACTTTTTTATTGATGCTGGATATGGCATAGCCCCACTTCTTCTTCTCCATTTTATTTTTCTTCTTCATGGCCTCCGCGATCACCAATTCATTGATTTTTCCCTCTAAGATATATGTGGTGTCCTCTCCTTTACATGGAAGTCGGGTGATGCAGTGAATCAAGTGCTCCATGATGGGGATGGGCTCCTCCAGCAACAAACACCCACCAAGCACCAGATAGAGTAGTTGCATGATTACAAAATTGTTATTGAGGTGAAGTAGAAATGCGGCACGCACATCAAGTTTAGTAGCCCTACCATCTCCACTTCATGCAACCACTTTCACTGCTCTAATTCGGTAACCCTCGCTATATTGTTCTGCTTAGGCTTGATGAGCTGTGTGGTCTCTAAGTGAGGGAACATCTTGTGGTTAATCAAATCCTAATCTTCAAATTTCAATCTAGGCACCCGTCCCAAGTGCGTGCCCTCAGAAATGATGTCATCTAGGAGGAGCGGGGTCTGGAGAGATCTCTTGC
The DNA here is from genome assembly GCA_000404065.3 of Pinus taeda. NCBI lineage: Eukaryota > Viridiplantae > Streptophyta > Pinopsida > Pinales > Pinaceae > Pinus > Pinus taeda. The sequence continues at coordinate 15,179 of APFE030127350.1, read as the reverse complement.
TCTCGTCAAGATCCTTGGGCACTTTAGCCTTCCCCTTCCGTGGGGGGATATAGGTGAGCAGTGTTGTTAGAGGGTGCACAAGCTCAATTTATTCCTCCATGCCTTTGTCCTCATCTTCTTCTACGATAAGGTCCTCCAAGTCTTCCTCCTCCTCATTCGTTTCTATGTTAACAACTTTCCCTTTCTCGTCCATTGTTAGCCTGGTGTGTAATGGGTTTGACGGGGGCACACGTAGGGGAACCATTGATTGTTTTTCTTTCTTCAACCTCTATATGCACTGTGATTTAGGGATTTCTTCCATAATCCGGGTGTCTTCACGGGCATCCCATACAGTCAAGGCCCGTGTGACCTCTTTGGCAGTCATCTCCGTAATTTCCATAAATTCCTCAGATGCTTCCATCGTGTCTGACCAGAAATCTATCACTTGCATACTCACGGCTTAATCAACGTTCTGCATAGGTCAAACAAGCCTCTACTCAGGCTACACGGGGTATACAACAGCTTAATTCGAAAATTACCATGTGTTGTTTGTTGGGCAACCCTTTGTAATTTATAGCGCCTTTTCAATTTGAATTCGACCATTCCCCCAAAATGTGGTTCATTAATGCTCACTTGGTGGTATATTTCCCAAATCTTTCCCTTAAATTACATCTTAAATGCTTGCCGCCTGCTCCATTTGATCTCAAGTCGAGCATCACATAGTGAATAGTGACTCCAATAGCACAACCCCGCTTGCGTGGTCACGGACCTTGTGACTCTTTGCTTCTACACGCAACTCTAAGATGGCGCAGCTCCTCAGCAGAGTAGTTTATATTCCCACACCTCCTTTCAACTACCACGAGTGCTAAGACTGCACTTTCCACAACTAGGCAAGTGGTCGTGCCACTTGTATAGGGTTTCATCTAGTCATCCATCGCTTTTCCTGAAAAATACCCATCTTTTATTGTTACTAGTGGCATCACACACATTATCATCTGTAGTCTGCCATCATGGTTGATTTGTTTAGTAATATGTGGTCCAAGCCAAGGCAATCGACCGATCAATTCATGGCGATAGTCCCTAAATATGTGAGCATGATCATGTGCACCCTATTTTATCATCTCGGTCTTCTTATTGAGAAAATATCTCTTTATCTCATCCTCAAGATTTTTGACTTCTGCTTCCACCAGATCTCTTTTCTCTGTTAATCACACCCTTTCTTTCCAAAGTTATTGGAGACTAAGCTTATCTTGTTGGATCTCTTCCTCGGGTCCCAAACATTTTGCTTCGTTCAGCTGCACGATCCCTTCTTCTAAGGTTCCGCGTACCGTCGTATCTATCGGTGTTGCCATGCATGGACTAGGCATTTCACGCTCTATAGGGATTACAGTGTTTGCTTCATACTGTATCCTTAGAGGTGCCTACACCATTAGTTTCTTATGCACAGTGTTATAAGCCCATACAACCACTGGTATGTGTAGGTCTCAATCAATCTGCTTTGCATTGTGGACCTTGTTCAGTGCTTCACATACTTTGTTAAAGGCTTATGTGTGGATAACCTTCTACACACATGGTCTTTTAGTACTTTGTGGTTCCAACTCGAGGGTATGTTTATGCCGTTTCCTCACCTGTACATGCTTACTAACCATGTCTCCTAACGCGAAGATAGTGTGCATCCGTGCAGGTTTCGTACCATACACCTGTATCTACTTGAATAGGTGGGCACGCGGACCTTTTTGTCAGGTAATCTTGTCTCTTAATCGCATCTAAGGCTTTTCAAACCAGATGAGCATCATCCTCTTGCATTCGTGCCAGTCCTCAAAGCTTCTTTGGTGCACACCCCACCACCTCACAGGCATAGCACACAGTACCCATTTCAAAGCTTCGAAACGTTGTTGTTTCAATACCTCTTTTTCAAATTTTCTCAGGAAGTCGTCCACCTCACTTAACACATCATACATAGGTAGATACCTTACCTCCACTAATACTTAGTTCAGCGATCTCGTCATGATGTTATAGTTCAGCATGGTTACCTCATGTAGCCGGTTCTACCATCGTTCTCTCTTGATCAGAATCCAATGTGCAGGAGCTTTCGCACTCCCATGAGATTCATCCATCCACAGTTGGATTCACCCAGTCTTGTTCTCACATGGTTACCTTGTAGATGCAATCCAAATCGTTGTTGTTCTCGTAATCACACACTGGATCTCTATAGCGTGATCCTTCTGCAGGGTCCAGAGGTAAAACTACATGCAGAAACTTCTCAAAAATCATCTTGTGCTTCTTTGGATTTATCACCCCATTCATGTCAATGGCCCAAACTATTCCTAATAGTGTGGGGTAGGGATTGTTGTCATCAATAATATCTATTACTTCAAAGTCTGCTAGTGTGCTTTCTCCCTCGATATCTACTGTGATTCCCTGAAATCTCCTAATAGGAAGGATCTTTTGTTCCTTTTCCATTCGGAGTTGGATAGGAGACCATTGCAACATAGGCCTTCCCATGTGCTCCCGTGTCTACTTTAGCAGGACATTTGCATCCGATCATAGATCCAAATTCACTTGGTCCATCTCTTATTCTCCAATCTACATGGTCAATCTCATCTCCCTTCTCGTTCACGTCATGTACTTTCTGAGCTTCTGAACTATGCGTGGCTCTCCTGGAATGGTCCTAGCACATTTATTTATGAGTTCCTATAGCCCCTTTACAGCCTTGTTTTCACGCAGCAGCTTCATAAATTTTTTGAGGAATGTTGTGAGCATTGATGGGTCCATTTTTGACTCCACTCTATCCTTACTTTCTGAACTGGAGGCATCAGTAAAGCTCTTCTTGGCTTCCATGAAGGTTTCCTTAGTGCGCTCCAAATCAAACTCTGGTTCCTTTGTTGGAACCTTGCAAACCCAAGTACTTTCTTCAAGCTGCTTGGCTTTGTCATCCCTTGTCGTAGTTCCACTTTGGAGCATAATATTCATATTAGGGTCTTCGTCACGTAGCTCAAACCTCATCATTTGCAAGTTCTGAGTTGGGGGAGGTTGGAGTGCTCCTTTATCATGCAAGCTTGCTATCAGGGTGGGATGATCCTTCGTCTCATGTTCAAATAATGTAAAATACAAGCATGATGGATGCATTGGATTTATATAATCATGAGCATAATGTCCTGGCCCTCCGCAATTGTAACATATCAGTTGTCCGCAACCTCTTCCTTGTCCTCCTCCACCTCGACCTTGTCCATGCCCTTGAAATCCCATTCACGCCATCCCTATGTATTGGTCAAGGGCCCACGTTTCAGCTTGAACTCTATAGGTAGGATTCTAATCCATCATCAGCTCATAACTTCTACAAGTGTGTTCATCATGTCCCACTATTCTATAAAAATTACACAACAACTACTGTGAATTCTACATGTACTTTTGTAATAAATGGCAGTTATCTGTAGCATGCTTTCCTCCTATCTAATAAATCATGCACCATAATGCAGGCATCTTGCTCGGTCCTGATTATGCCTCTGGTTTTAATGGCATTGGTCCTCCTCCTATGAGATAATTCGTGAACCCCGGCAATGGTCCTTGTCATGTCTCTGACCCTTGCACTTTACGCACCATACGTCATCATGCACTTCTGGGCAAGCTCTCCTATCTTGTTTCAAACTATGCATCTCAACGCACAAGTTTTTCAATTGTGTGAGAATTTGCTAAACTCCCAGGTTGGGATCCTATATCAGGGTCTTGTGCAATCTCATCGCGACCTCCAAGGCCTTGGCCTAAGTTGTTAGCCTCCATTATGAGAAATTGATCCTTATATGTGGCATTAACGATTCTAGAAACCATTCACGATGTTGTCCATCCATCAAAATCATGTTAGCGTCGTGAACTGTGCGCTTCAGTCTCTAATCCAACTTCCAAGGGGTTTCACCTAGTATCATTGTGATTTCCTTGAACCCAATGATCGACTACACCTATGTATTAGACTTGCTAAATTCTTTGTTTAGTTCAGTTTGAATATCTATGATCCCCACATTCATTGGAATGCTTAATGTACTAGGTCAGTGCACGACCCTGTAGAGCATTGACCAATGTTGCTTTCTTTATGTTGTCATTCATGACTCCTTGTGCTTCCCATATAACTTTTATCGCGAACCAAAACTGGTCTGGATCTTCATTCCCTACTCCCTTGAACACTAGCAACTTTATCACACTCACCATATTTATTCACAGTGGTGGCGGAGGTGGTATGGGAGAAGATGGGGGTAAAGATGGTGAAACTAGCAGTGTGTGGGTGGGGGTGGTATCCGCAGAATCCTCTGCCTTATCAAATTTATCACACTTCTTTGTGAGACCTTTGCAAGCTCTTCTTCACCCCATTATGGAGGTGAAATCAAGGGGCTAATTTCTAGTTCTGTACTACCTTCATTTCTGTAGATTCTCCCACTTCGTGTAGCCTCAAACATCAATTTATTCACATAACCCATTTTTCATAAAGAAGCATTTTAATCCAAGTGTTCAAATATTTAACGTACTTACCTCGCAGCCCTTTGAGGAAGCATTGTTCTTCCTCGCTATAGTTGATAGAAGTATCTACCGTAAACTCACTGATGAATCATCCTATAATTTGATCGAGCTAGTGATTAACAACGCACATGATCTTATCCTTCGATGCTTCCAATCTACGCACCAATTCTGGAGTCCACACAATAGGTCTATTGAGCTTACACCTTCCCTGGCTATCTGCTAACTTCACGATCCATTCGTATAGCTTAGTAGGGAAGGATGCTTTGTGGATCTCTATATATAAGTAGCAATCTAACCGTTCATCCTTTCACAATCATGGATTCCTATTTTCCTGCACCACAAAATCCTGAATCTTTCTATCCAACCGATCTTTTATTCCTTTCTTTGTTGGATTCCAATGATATGACATTAGAAATTTCTATGCAGATCCCGGTCTCAGCAACAAAACCATTTGTTGGCTTGTTGGTCCCTGACCCAGGTTTAGAGTTAATTAGCAAAAACAAATCCCTATACTACTAGCCCTTTCGGCAATAGTCCATGGAGCGAGAACTGAGGTCTAACCCGAAGTAGTATGGGGGGGGGTGTTGGAACCATGTTTCTGCACGCTTGAGAAGTTTAAGTGTTTTATTCGGTCCAACTACTCATCCCTACATGCAAGTGGCTTGCCTACTTCCATGGCCTTTGCACCTTGATATACTTGCCTTAGCATAACCCTAGGGGATGTGGGGCTTCCATGCTGCTGGAGTAGCGCTCTGCACTATTTCCCTAAGTCACACCTGAGTTCTTACCTATCTTCCTACACCAATTAGTTATCTTCACGTAAATAGAAGCTTTGTGTTATATTTATTTATACAACATGTCACACATATAGGTTCACATAGCAAATAAATAGTTCACTTGCAATTTATAGCGAATAATACATTAAATAGGAAAAGGTATACATAAATATGGTAAACTTCTCTTTATTAATTCTTCCAACGGATACAGACTCGACCTACCCTGCACACTTAGCTACAGGGGTCCGCACACTCAGCTCTAGACTACTAGGCCTCTATGCACTCAACTACAGAGCCTTCTCCTACTCTACGACCCAAAGACAGACTTTACACTTCGAGTCAATCTTTTAGACTCATCATGCTCCTATTCTTTTCTTTTCTATATGGTATCTTCTAAACTTAGAGCCTCATTCTAGTTATACAATCTCATGGTCCATGGACCATGGATAGGTCTATTAAGCTGACATTACATTACAAAAACAAGGGTGGAAAACCCTATGACTCTAATATGACTTCACACTCTGCGCCCACAATTCACGAAGCATTTACAAAGTACTTGGTCAAAACTTGTGCTTTAAGCCCCAAAACATGCCTTGGGGGGGATTCCATGCCCAACAAGTTGTTTTTGTTTTTAGTGTAACAGGAGCATCGAGAGTCACAATTGGGAACCGTGATAGGCATTGGAAATCTAATTCAAAGATATTTCTTGTGACAATGACTATAAGTGCATGTGTGTATGATCAATCTGGTCAACGTTTTGTGTAATCAACCTCCTCAGATTCAATCTTAATAAAGAGGTTGCCCAACTTGAAAGTGGACCCGGAGATGTAGTCCATTAGGGATGAACTCCATAATCAATCTTGTTATCTAGTATTATTGTGGTTTTGCTACTTTTCACTTCTATTTACATCTTTCTTATGTTTCTCATTTGTTCTAAATTCATCCCTTTTCAATCAAAAGAACTTTAAGTTAACATTCAATTCACTGTTGGCATTAATAAATCGTACTTCAGTTTAACATATGATCATTTCAGATCACTATCATGGTATTGTTTAGATTGTTGGTGCTTGCTATAAATTTCATGTATATCATTTGATGTAAAGGTCATGTAAATACCTATGATGTAATTTGTAACCCCACTATGCATGGGAAGGGTGATGTAAAAATTGTAAAATTTTCAGTCATGTATGAACACTTTGGTATATCCCCAGTTGGTTGGGTGATTGATGTATGTATGAGACATTGGTGACAGGAAGGTCATTTACACATAGTTAAGTTATAGAGTCATGTTATTCTTTTGAAAAATATCTCTACAGACTCTGCATGTACTCAGGGGGAGCATGGACAACATAGTTTATCTCAAATGGGAAGAATATCTTAGTCCCCCCTTGGCCCTTGCTCTCAAAGGGGGAGAGTATTTAGGTATTGCTTGATAACTCTAACAATTTCTGCAACTTGAAGTAATCAACACCAATATGGTTGCCATGAATTCCAAAGGGGGAGATTCTTGGCATTATGATACAGGTGTTGTCATTGATGGCAACTCACTCACATTGTAATAGGTGAATTTAGAGGTAACAAGGTAACTCACATTGTAATAGGTCAATTCAGAGGTAACAGGGCAATGGTATAGAAGAATAGGAAGTTGGAACAAAGGACTACATATCATAATCAATAATATGAAGAAAAATGTTGTTTTAAGTTAGTTTCAGCTGTATACATAGGTTCACCTTGTCAAAACAAGGTATACACACAGGTTCACAAAACAAAAAGGGCATATACGTATGCACGCACTTTCACAAGAGGAAAAGTGTGTATGGGTTGGAAAATCAAGGAAATTTAAGATTAAATAATAAGAAGGGTCAATACCATGGTATTAGCCCACAATATTGAGTGGAGTAATGGTTATTTGATCCCGTCCAAGAATAGCACATGTCCTAAGTGTTGTTTTGTTATGAGGTATTAAGAAATTCCACAAGCTATATAAGGAGGAGAAGATAAAAGGACCAAATTTGCAAGTGAAAGGGTTTCTTTGGAATACTTCTATTTGAAGTATATTTTATGCTACAAGGGCTATGAGTATGATATGATCTAAAATATTTTTTGCACCTTGGATACAATGTTGGATTATGATCATGAGACCTAAAGTGACTTATCATTGTATGATATGATAATGGATGGGCTAGATGTGAATGCTAATGCATGTTTTATTCTATAAATGTTATGATCTAGGTTTGATTGAAGTTTGGACTAGCTGTGAAGTTTTATGTTAGTATTTGTAGATCTATATGCTCATTCACCTTAGTGAAGGCACATATACACACTGGTTCAGCACTTCGAAGTAGCGTATACATTATGAAATATAATGTTTGAAGTTACAGTTGGTTCTGGTTGTTGATACAAACTTCTAGGTTCTTCTTTATGTTCTAGTGATAATGATCTAATTGTTTAGACTAATTAATTATGATTTTCTTCGGTGTTGATGGGTTATCAATGATTTCTCATATTGCAGTATTGATTGATTTTGATCTTCAATGTTAATGATGGGTCCAGTATGAAATTTGGATGAAAGGTGGCCTTCATATTTTGTTGTTGTGTACCAAGAGTATCTAGTCTGAAAATTTATAAAATGTGGTCCCTCGAGGAAGAGAGAAGGTTGTATCCTTCTGTAGGTCTGTGACTACATACTAGTAAACATATCAGCTAGTACAAGAGCTAGGGGTTTGGATCTCCCTTCCAGTACCAGTTAGAGAATGAGTGAAGTTTGTAGCCCTCTGTAGGCCTTCACCTCCATACTAGTAAACATATCACCTAGTACTCGAGCTATGGTTTTGTAGCTCACTTCCTGTAGAGGTTGGAGAATGAGAGAAGTTTGTAGCCTTCTGCAGGTGGGTGCCTGTATATGGGTATGAGTCTGTGCCAATAGAAGATTGTAAATAAGTTTTTCTTATATTAAAAGAAGACAAATACAATAATAGCAGGTGGTTTTTCTCCCACATTGGGTTTCCACCTTAAATCTTGGTGTTCATGTGTGTTTCTTATGTGTGATTGATTATTCTTTTACTAATGCACATGTTTATTGTCTAATGTTTAATTAAGTATTGATGCATTGATTAAAGATCAACTTATGATGAATTAAATGAATGATAAGTTCACTGGATATACGCTGGTTGCCTTAAGAATAGTTGCGTGCACACGAAAGTTCCCTTCACTTAAGTATTGTATATAAATCCTATTATGAAAAGAAAGGTTTATTGATTTGATAATATTGAGTTAGCTCCACCCCCCCCCACCCTCTCAATATTATTCCTAACATCATCTTCACTTTCTAAGTTTGAATAATTTTTAGCTTCACTATTTCATTCTCATTCATTTGTTCTTTTTTACTTGGTTGTTCCTTACCTGTGAAATTATAATCTTGTTCGCGACCTTCTAGCTTTTTCTCAATAAGTTATGGATCATTCTCTCGATGAATATATAAAGATAGATCATCAGCAGTAGAAGTAACTAAATCTCCTACTGTAGAAACCAAAACATGGCATTGGGTATTTTCTTTCATAGAGTGCTTATGAGAAGAATAACAACAACATGGAACATGCCAAGAGATTTTGTAGGTGGATGAGTAGAAGGATGAAACTCCCATAGTTTGTCATATGTAAATACAACATCACATTCCAGGATTTGATGTGGGTAATTTTTTCTCATAAATGTCACGTTGATTTGGACTCATCTTAGAATTGCCTTGTATTCAATGTTCTTTGTGTGAATGTAATTAATTATCAACCATATCAAGGTTGCCCTCATTTTAGCACCACAATGTTAATGGTGCTGGAAGCTTCCAACATATAGGGGCTCTCCTTGATACGAATTCCTAATTAGACCACACATTATATGGCGTAGCAGCCCGATCTAGAATATGGATTGGCTGCCACAATCTTAAATATTTTCCTTGGACGTCGTGGTGAGCATAAGAGAGAAACACATTTATACTTTCAAATGAGCAAGTAAGCCTTATGAAATTTTCAATTGTAATAAGTATCAAGGTTCTTTCACTGGGGGGTAGGAGGAAGTGATTCTTTACAATAAAAGTAGTAGTACTATCCTAACAGACACACACGCATATGGATATGAAACAATCATTAACCATCTATCAAAATAGTTCACATATACATAATGATAATTAAAGTGAATACAAGACACATTCAATAAGCACCAAAGCCAATGAAATATTTGAATTTCTTTATCCCATCAGAACATAGACACATACAACAAGCATATAAGTAATAGTTTTACAATATTCACAATATATGCACGAAAGTGTGTTGGCTCAACTAGCTTGAATTATTAAGTGAAATTTCATAGATACATCATTACTATGAGACACAACTAGTCCCAATAGTGAAGAATTAAGCCACCCCTTCCTGCTCAAAAGGATGATATTATCTCCGATACCTAGTTGGAGAATCTAAGGTGAAAATTCTTTTTCTTGAGTAATGAGGCTTGTTTTATAACAAAAGGAATGACATTTCATGTACCTATGAATCTTTGCCTACCCTCATGATTCTTGGACATCCAATATGACCTTATGACTTCTACAAGGCTTTTGGACTTTTCTTAGTGACTCTTTTGTCCATATATGACTGTTGGACTTCCCAAGTATTTACATTTACGATATTTTCCAAAATACATAATAATTTTCAACAACATATTATGGCGACAACGAAACAAGCTATTCATATTGATGAGTTGGAGTTTAGTGACTTGTAACATGAATTTATTTAAGAAGTAAAGAAATTATTTCCATGTCTTTAATACTTTGTACAGATATTGAATTGTGATCACTTTCAACCCTACAAAGGGTCTAAACATGTTATGGAGTATTCATGGGTCACTTTGATCATTATCATCCAACATCCCTTCAATTATCGCAACATGGCGAGTTTGTTCCTTAAAATTCTAAGGTACCTTTTTTGATAATTCCTTCTAGAAGATATCCTTGAATATCTTTTACCATGTTCACTCAGTGTCCCTATAGGTGAAGATCACTCATGGTTGGAAAACAATAGCCTAAAAATATCCTACTCTAGTGTGATTCATTAAATGTAATATCTGAGGATCAAGAGCATGTAGAGGAGAGGAAGGAGAACCTTTTGAGAAAATTGTGCACTTGCAAGAGACAGAGAGGTAGGGTCTAATGATTACATATGTGTAGTGTGCAGTTTTACAGGAGAGAGATGCACAATGTGTGCATGGCATAGTTTTAAGAGGAAAGGGTGTAAGGTTTGTCTACTGAGACTCTACCATGAACTAAGGTGGAATACCAGTGTCACAAGGAGGTTTCATGGTGTAGTTATAAGGCACAAAGAGAGGCACCACTAGTGATTTGAAGTGCACAATGCACTACAGTGGGAAGGCAACATTAGGGTGAGCACATGAGTGTTGGCATTATGATATAAGTGTTGTCCTTGATGGCAAGATGACAGATTACTGTGCAGCAGATCAGTAGCAAAGAATTGATGATCAGATTACAAAGAATGAAGAAAGCTGACTATATAAGCTGGTTCACTATATACCAAGTCGCGTACAGAGGCAGGTTATACGCAGGTTCACTATGTACCAAGTCGCGTATATACGCAGGTTCGCTATATACCAAGTCGCGTATACACACAGGTTATACTCGCAAGTTTTCTGGGTATACAAAAATGCGTATACACGCGATTTTGTTAATTAGAAGTCGCGTATGCGTATGCACGCACTTCCATGCACAGAAAAGCGCGTACATGTGGGAAAACTTACTTTGGTCCATGACGGTTAGTCCTTGGAATTTGAACCTATGGTTTTTGGACCATGGCATCTCGACAGACGTGTTGATCCCTAGTATTGAGTTGATGGTATTGGTTTGTTATGCTTTTGGACCATGGTATTGAGCAAGGCCTAAGACTATAAAAGGAGAAGAAGATCATTAGGCAAAGGTATTGAGAAAGTCTTGAATATCTGATGAAGGATGAGATCCAGTATGCAAGTTATGGGTTGCTTGATCTAAGCTAAGGAGGGATCTCACAAGTTGATGGAGAACAAGATCTAAGGAGAGATCGGGATCAAATGGTTTGAAATGAACTATCTTTATATGATTAATTATGTTTATTCTAGATCTGCATATTGACGCATGTAATGATCTGAACTGGGTATAACTTAAGTTTGAAATCGCTGCAAGTCATGACTGAATATTTATAGATCTGTACGCGGGTTGGATTTGGAAAAAGCGCGTATGTACGCGGGTTCGGTTTTTCCATGTAGCGTATGCACTTTAATGCATGATTTTGATGATACAGCTGGTTCTGAATAGTGTTGCAGAGTTCAGGGTTCTGCTCTGTGTTCTGGTGACTGTTTTTATTGACAGGGTTTCAGTATTGGATATTGATGTTGCTAAGTGTTTGTGAGCTTCAATGATATTGATGGGTCCAGTATGAAAATTTCATGAAACGTGGCCTTCAGATTATGTGTTGTGCTTCAGTGTATCCAGTCTGAAAATTGATGAAACGTGGTACCTGGAGGAGAGGAGATTGTAGGTCAGCACCTACGTACTAGTATCTAAGCTAGTACAAGAGCTAAAGGAAATCTTTGGAGCATTGTAGCAGGTAGTAGCCTGCGTACTAGTAAATGGATCGGCTAGTACAAGAGAAAAGGGGTTTGTAGCTCCCGTACTGGTATAAGGCTGCACCAGTACAAAATATTGTAAAAGGGTTTTCTTATTAAGAAGAAGATTGAGATGACTTGCAGCAGGTGGTTTTCACCCACATTGGGTTTCCACCTTATATCATGGTGTTCATGTGTGTGCTCTTTATGTGTGATGATCTATTCTGCTTACTATCAATAAGGTTAATAATGTTCTGATGCATTTACTGAAGATAAGCTAACTGAATCATAAGATTACTGCATGTACGCTGGTTTCTTTTAACACAGTAGCGTATGTACGCGGATATCCTTAACTGAAGTAGCGTATATGAATCTGAGTATTTAAATGAAAAAGTTTTACTGATTTGATAATACTGATTCACCCCCCCCCTCTCAGTATTATTTCCAACAATGAGGAAGGTTTAAGCATCCAGGACGATGCCTTGTTCATTGTAATTGTGAAGTGTGTACAAGAGGGAGAGAGTGACCTTAGGATGGAGTAGTGTATATCTCCATATAATAGAGAGGGTCACTACTAGCCTCTAGAAACACATAATGCACTTTCCTTAGCCGAAAGGTTAGTTTGTAAGGTCATCCAAACAACTAACTATTTATAGGTGAAACATGATAAAACACAACGATTTCGGGACTTAAATGAGCTCCAAACATTCAAATCACCAATAAAACTTAGATAGGACCTAATACTAATAAATATAAATCAAAACACCAATTTACAAACACTATCAAAGTGCAACATTCAAAACATGAGTGATTGGGACACATAAGTGTGGTTTTGTGACTGGAAAGTGTGTTATAGTAGGAAAGTGTACTATAAGTGATATCGACAATCCAATAACACTTAAGAAGGGAAATAGACAATGATATTATGTGTATAACATAAAATGAAACTTAATCACAAAAAGAAACACTTCACAGGGTAGATAGTAGACTCTAAAATTCAAATATAACAAAATTTTGGAGGGTGTTGTAGCAGCGACAGCAACAGGATACTTACTGTGAGAAAAATTGAATATAGGAATACGCAATGCTATGGTCCATCACACTTGGGGATCTTTCATGGATGTTATTAAGGGAAAATATTATCATATTAGAATATTTTATCATAGCTACATGAAGTGCACTACATTGTAGTAGGAGAGGGACCAAACAATGCTAGAATTCACAAATATCTTCCATGCCTTGCACACTAAGATAGGTATGAAAGACATAGAGAAACATTAGGTGCTTAAGTAATATGGTGATCAAGACAAGCACTTCAGGCATATATAAATCTTTTGGACATCTTGTCATTGGTCATGAAATATCGATATTAGTTAAAATCAAGCAAAAATTTAAACAAAAGAAGAAAAATTTTGGATCTATGAATTACTCATAGAAAGAGCAGAGAAAAGGTATCCCAACCTACAAAAAAATGATAGAACCAATATCGACAAGCCAAGGTCAACCCATCTAAGCTACAAACAAATAAGGGTAATAGGAAGATAAAGAAAGACATAGGAAAGTGGTGCAAGTTCCGTAAGATTACTTAGGATAAGACTGATGATTGTCATTCAAAACATTTATTACTAGAAAAGTTGAAAGTCGAAGATTCAAACATAGTTTTAAAATATGGGTTAGATCTAGATAAGAGGAAGTGAACCACTGACACAAAACCCAGTTCACTATCACTACCACAAAGGTCCATCTTCGTGCACTTGAAGAACTAAACGAAGGTGAGGGCCTTTTTCTACTTGTATATGTGGGTAAAGGAGGCTCCATTACACTTCATTGTTGATATTATAAGCCAAAGAACTTCATATTCATATAGGTCTCTTCATGGTTTGACCTATTGAAAACACCCAACCCACATCCAAACACTATTGGTTGGCTCCGCCAAGTGTGAGATATACACATCAACCAATAGTGTCACCTGCCCTATGGCATAAGGCCCTTCAAGAATGGGGTATTGTGTGATATTTCCTTCCTTGAATTCTTTCATGTTCTTTTAGACCAACCATAATTGTGGAGCATCATGTTTTGTATGAGTCTAGACCTCCTAGTGTGATTACTTCTTTGGGAAGACAACTATATATGATACCAAACATATATCTACCTAACACCATTTATTTGATCTCTACTAAGAAATTTAGGAAGGTTATCTCCTAGACTAGAAAATTTGTATTCTTCATCATTCACCCTAAAAGTGACTAGAATGTTTTAGCCACATTCCCGGCCTCCACACAAGGCCTCCCTGTGAAGAGAAAGAAAGTGGACAAGGTTGTTTAAGAGTAAAAGAATATCTTCTCCTAACTTTTGTAATTTTTGGTCAGGTTTTCAATTGATCGAACCCATGACACACCTCTATCAATTGGGTTAAAATATTACCACTCTCTTTTGGAATATAATGAAATCAAGTACCAAATCCAAGCATTTCTTGAAAAAGAGGACATACAATTGATATCCCCACCCTACAAAAGCTCAATTGTACTCTTACAAAAGAAAGATGAGACCTGCAAACACTCCATTGATTAAATGGCCCTAAATAATATCATAGTTGATAACTAATACCTATGTTGGAAATACTAAGAAGGGGTCAATCATTATTTTGTAGCTTTTAACACTTTTTCACTTTTTTGATCTTGAAGTTAAAACCATTTTTAAACCCAACAAAACTTTAAAGAAAATGTTTCTGTCAGCCAGAGATAAATTTGACACCATGTTGAATTCAGGGGTTTACCAAATCCCTTGTCCATGTGGAAAATCATACATTGACCAGACTATATTCCCCTTCAAATTTAGTTTTAAAGAACATATTTTTGATACTGATCATCTTAGTAAATCTAAGTTGACCATGGTTGAGCACCCTTTTAACTCAAAACATCTAATCTTCTTTAATCATACTAAAACCCTCGCCTTTATTCCTTTTTATAATTACAGAATAATTAGAAAGACCCTTGATATAGATAAATACACCAAAAAAATTAATCGGGATCATGGCTATAATCTAAGTCATTCTTGGCAACTAGTTATCCACCATCTAACTCATTAGCTAAAAATTTTGCATCATTATATTTGATAATATCACATTATAACAAATTCTTTAATTTTTTTTTTACATATTTTTTTTCTAATCTAATACATTTTTCAATTTATTTATCCTTAAATTTTATCTATATTTTCTAATTTTAGTCTTATTCTCCTTCTTTCTAATGAATTAATTGGTCATATACTTCTATCATT
>APFE030127349.1:0-70964 GCA_000404065.3 Pinus taeda | reverse complement strand
TACCCAACTATTTGCCTAGCATTTTTTTGTTTCTTCTTGGAGGGTGCACTTGGACTTGCAGACCCTTATGTGCCTTTTCTTTTCCATTGGCTTTTCTTTTGATTGCTTATCTAGCACTACCCTTATTTCTTCCAAGGCCCTAGATTAAGCAGTTGGGAACCTTAGCTTCTCTGCTTAACTACTAATCTGCCAAGATTAAACAGTTTGGACAGACTTATTTCTCTATTCTACAACAAAAAATTGAAACATGGCATGATCCAGATTAGACTGTTGGACCATCCATCAAAATTTAATAAACATGAAGGCATGTACACACCTTGCCTTTCCTTGGAAATATGGGATCTTTGTGTCAGCGAAGCAGAGCATATTTGGCATTTGAATTTGCCCATCATGAAATATGAAACCTATTGGTATAGGTATCCAACAGTGGCTCCACATGGGGATGGTTTTTCTTTTTGAAAGACCAAGAACAGCAGGTCAGCATGCCTTGTCCCTTTGGCTACTGCTTCCAAATTTGGAGTTTTCCATCCTTGAAACCTCAAAATTGCAGACTGTCATATTTATAACTTGCTGAAGTACAGCCCTTTCCTGCTTTTGCAAGATCCTAAAAATTAAGTTATTCACATGTTTTTAAAGAAATCTCTATACAATTATGTACAAGGGCAGCCATGCTGCACTCATGGAAGGTATTCAAAATAGTGTTTCAGCATCCTGCCATTGACAGGACCTTCATCCAAATCAGTTTCATCAAGATTCTTGAGAAAGTAGTGTTATTTCCTTGTACTGCTTGGATGAGAAATGGTCCCTCCAAAGGGATCAAAATTTCCATGCTTTCCTTTATTTTCCTTCTTGAATCCCACTTGAGAATTTGTCACCCATGTTGAAATCTTCAGCCTTAGTCCTTTTGTCAAAAGCTTTCTTGAGCTTCTCTTGTAGGATTTGAACTCTGTTATAAACTTGGTCTCTGGTTTGCTGCAAACATATAATTTGATTTACCACTGTTAGCCTCCTGCTCATAGCAGGTATTCATCTTTCATGATCGATATGTTTATAGGCCAAATATGTCATACTGTGCATGCCGCAATGTTCCATATTTGCTACTGAGGCAAGGAGGGCACAAACCTTGTCTGCAAACATTTGAGATAGACCAGTGTGATGACCGAGACCCAGACAAGATGGAGCACAAGAGTTCATTCTTCAAATGGTTGGTATTGGAATGTCTAGTGGTTTGGTTGTGCAGGGATCTATAAATTTAATCACAAAAGCATTGGAAGCTGTTGGTTGCAAAATGGAGTTATTACCTGATCCAACAATTGTCCATTACCATTTGCCTGATGGTCTTTCTGTTCGTGTTCATAGAAAATTTGAGGATTTCGTTGTTGAACTTACTGGTTATTTCCCATATGAAAAGGAAGGGATCTCCCAATTTTACAATGAATGTTGGAAGGTATTTAATTCTTTGAACTCACTGGAACTAAATTCATTGGAGGAACCATTGTATCCTTTTGGCCAGTTTTTTTTAGAAGCCATTGGAGTGCTTGACACTAGCCTATTACTTGCCACAAAATGCAGGATACATAGCCCGGAAGTATATAAAAGATCCAAATTTACTGTATTTCATTGATATAGAGTGCTTCATTGTGAGCACAGTGAGTGCCTTGCGGACACCGATGATAAATACAAGCATGATCCTATGTGATAGACATTTTGGAGGGATAAATTACCCAGTTGGTGGTGTTGGTGGAATTGCTAAAAATCTGGCTAAGGGTTTAGTGGATTATGGTGGGAAAATTTGGTACAAGGCAAATGTCACAGATATTATTCTTGAAAATGAAAAAGCTGTGGGTGTAAGGCTCTCAGATGGAAGCATTTTTCTTAGCATTCCAACTGTTTTGGATCCCTCACTAGCTCCTGAGGGCCACTATACTCTTCATATCTTTACCTTTGCTTGGATCGATGATTGGAAGGTAGACCTCAAACATAAGGAGTATTTGCAGGAGCATGAAACCAAATTATTTTAAGAAGGTCTCTCACAAAAAGACTATAACATCAAGAAAGAAGCTGTGGCTGATGAAAGTTAGATGAGCGCAAAAATGATTTAGTTCTTTTGACAAGGAAGAGGCCTAGTGAAAGCATTGACTATATATGTAGTGCAGACACAGAAGAAGAGACATTACAAAATAGTAAGAAAATAAAACATGACAGGAGCACAAATCAGGAAATTCTATGTGAGAATAATTTCATAAAGGAATGTAACAATTATGTCCATCTGAAGGAGCAAGAGCGATTGATGAAAGTACTTGAAGAGAGGGATGCTGAGATCAGTGATTTACAACAAATTATAGCTGCATTAATACGGAAAAATGGTCTATAGCTTTGTTCCTTTGAGGACTATGCCTGAGTAGAGTTGTCAGTAAAGTCTGCATGAATATTTGAAGGTGGTCACTAAAAGAGAAAACCACTATCAAGATAAGCACGACTCTACACTACCTGCTACAGAAATGGGCAATGTCTTCGTTTGCGTTTTGGAATTTCAAACTTTCATTTTGAAGAGGAGAGTTGAGGTTGTAGCAGCATATTGCGCCGAAAGTGGAATTTTAATGTCTGCCATTTCCAGAGAATTTATGGAGATGTTCTATATCTTTTGCAAATGAAAGTGACTCAGGTCAGAGTGTACCACAACTACATGGTTGTGCTAGGATATGACTTACGAGAGGAAGCAAGCTCACCTGCTGCAAATTACAATTTTCTGATGGGGCACATTGAGAGCATCTGGGCTTAGTGAGGCTTAGAATTAGTTGTAATGGGTGCTACCTCCAAATCTTCGGCTCATGAAGTTCCAGGGTGGAGGGGGAAAAGATTGCTTGGGAAAATGAAATCATTCACTGAAAGAGATCGTTCTGCAAAACATGTAGCATCATCTTCTGCAAATAACGAGGATCAAGGATCACAATATGGAAGAGGAGTTACCGGGAATTGTTCAAAGGCTAAGGTAGATGAAGGAAGCTCAAGTCACTGCAAGGAAAAAATATATAGTTTGCATTCATGGAGAGAATCTCTGAAGTGTTCGATGGGTACATTGGAAGATGCAAACCAAAAGATAAAAGTAGAAAAGCTGGTCAGATCTTCAGTACCAAGGACCGGTTCATGTGGTAGGAATATTCCCATGGATAATGTTGTTATTATTGATGATGAGGATGATGACACTAGGACAAGTACTTGTGATATAAGTTCAGATAATGAACAAGATGACCATGATTCATGTATAGAAATTAATTCTGGCAATGTAATTTTTGATACAGAACTAGATGGTGATGATGAAAGCATAGAAAGTGATTCTAGTTCTAATGAAAGTACAAGTTCCTTATCCAAGCAAACTGTAGAGCACAATCATAATGCTTGGCCACCTAGTTCCCAATCTACAGATCTTTCTGACGATGATGATGATTGTCAAGTTGTGTTTGAATATGGCAGCCAACCACCGTTTACTTCAATGAGAGGTACTCAAATACATCACAAGCAAAGTTCTTCAGGATATTATAGAAATGTTCAAGATTTGAACACTGATAGTTCTGATTGCGAAATTCTGGAAGCAACTCACGGGGAAATACGCCAAAAGTGGCAAGAAGCAGCTTTGCGGAAACGAAGTGCCCAGGGCTTAAAGCACATGCAGCATGAGGTTGAAGTGGAGCCTAGTGTGTCTGGTTCAAATCTTGGAACAAATAGTCCTTATAGGGGTGATGGGCCAGAATTCACAACCATTTGGAAAGATGATCATTTTGAATATGTGAATGTTGGGCATAAGCTGAGAAATCCATCTGATTTTGAGAGTGAAATTGCTATGAAGGATACTTCATATCCAATAAATGTGACTGTGCATAGAATGTCCAAGAGCCTTGATAAAGAGAACCCATCTACATCTGGGGTGTGCACTTCTGTTGGGGCTGTACCACTTCATGAGGGTACAATTGAGTTAGATCATTGTAGAGACACAAACAAACTTGATGGAAGTGGTAAGAAGGATAGAACAAAGGAACCTTTGCCAGATATTGCATGTCATCAATGCCCAGAAGAGGAGAACCTGCATTTTTTCGGCAATTCTAAAGGAGTTAGTTCAGAATCAAGTGTGACTGAGAGTCTGAGAGAATTGATTGGTGATCGTGAAAAATTAAAGGAAACTTCTGAGTTCAAACGTGCCGATGAAGAAGAGTGGACACGGTGAAAACTAGAATTACAACAACAGGCAAAGGAGGTGCAATAGTTGTGTATGAGAAAAAGAGTAGAAGCTGAACGTGTGCTAGAGATGGAGAGACGTCAAAAGCGGCGTCTTGAAGAAATTTGGGCAACCCAGAAAAAGGAGGAGCAAACAATAGATCTGAAAGAACAGTTTCGTGGTGAAATAACCTCGGAACTTGAGGAAATTACATCTAATTGCAAAGATATGGCTTCATTGCTTCGGCGTTTAGGAATCCCAGTAGGGGGAGCAAGTGTTGGATCTGGCTCATTTTGGCGCAAATTAAATATGCAACGCACCCTTAAGTGAATCTGAGAGAGGCCATTTGAAAATGCGCTCAGAAGCAGCATCACGTCAACAGAAATCGCAGATTTCAGTGTGGGATTGAATCAATCATCCATGCAGAGTGAGGATCATATCAATCTAGATGTGAAGGGGCAACTCAACTTACTGAAGGGACAGCCACCGCCACAATCTAAAAGGCGAAGATTATTTTATGGAACCGCCTAAACAATACCGACAAAGGATTCCATGAGCAATAATTACAGAGTTATGGCCATGAGGCCAGCGCACAGCTCCAGGACCATCGTTCAACCATTTTGAGGCTGCTCTCTCATACACAGCCTTCACTTGCATAACTTCAGTTGCCAGCTGCCCCAGAACACCTGTTTTAGATATTTTATGCATTCATTACCAGCACAACTTAGCATTTAAAAACTTTACTGCTACAGATATCTTTGGGATCTGTTTTGTTAGATATGTTTTCAGTGATCTTCTTTTAACTTGACAGCGGCTCAAGGGACAACATGTAAATATTGCCTATTTAAACAACGTTGTTCATTGTTCAAAGGGTGAGAGGTGTTTGATCGATAATCTCATTTTGAGACTTGCTGTGTACGCTCTAAGAGATTTAATAAACAGAGCTTGCTGGAACATTTGTGTTTGGACTGTCTAAATGTGGATTCGATGGCTGAAGAATAAGATTATAGAATTCTCGTGCTTCTTCATGGACCAATAAGTTTTCCTCATCTCTTTCTACAGTTGCTATGTTTGCTATATTGTATCTGTGTCATGATCTAAACTTGCAGGAAGAAAGAATAGTTCAGATGTCACTTAGTCGTGCTCTGTCCTCAATTCCTGTTTTTTCTCTATGTTTTCCTTCTAAATTAGCCTATAAATATGAATTCCTCTTAGGCTCATATTTGCACTAGTTTCCTCCGTACATGAATATTGTTGTAGGAATTTCTTAATTGCTCCTATAGAATGTTCAGTCACATTCCCTCTGTTAGCATAATGAAAGCTTCTTAGCTGCCTTTCATTCCCTGACATCCATTTCATCCTCATTCAAACCTGATATTATTCCTTGTGTAGCTATCTTGCTCTATAGTCCCTTCTTTGCCAAAGAAAACACATCCTTCAGTCTACATCCTTGACTCCATGCCCAATGTTCTAAACCTCTTACGCTTCGCATGCCAACTCTGCCTGAATAGATCATCCATCCTGCCAAACTCAAAAAAAATCCATATGCATAATAACTAGCCTGAAATCATTTCCTAAACAAAGCTAAATCCCGAAGAGAGAGCCCTCTCTGACTGCTGGTAGGCTAGGACCGGTAGTCCAAAGCTTGGTCTGTGGTTACCTCGGCTGTATCCCTTAAGGAGCCAAGGGACAACCTGAGTGTTAACAAAGAGGTAGCCTTTATTGCATGGTAGGGGCAGGACCAGTTCCCTTTGGCTGCCAAATGCATAGAACAAAGAACTTATAGACGAGTCTTCCAGGTGCATTTTGAAGAATTCATTGGTGATCTTTATCATGCTTTTCATGACAATCTCTGGCACGCCATGATTCCTATCTTGTGAAGTCCCTTTCATGGAATGACGCAAGATTCCTACAAAGAATCTTGTTTTCCATTCAGATGTATACCAGGTTAGTGAGGCATGTTTTTTAGCTCTAGTATTTCCTTTTGGGGCTGGAGGCAAAGAATGTAGGTTCTTTGCTTTCAAATGTGATTGGTTCTTTTCTCGTCGCTAATTAATGGTATCCTTGATTTCCTATGCTTTGTTGATAGCTCTAATGCCTTTATTTTTACAAGCCACTTGTAAATAGAAAGGCTACCTTTAATAGCTTGCAATACAACGAAAAGGCCTTGGGTGTCTAGTATAGAGCCCATAGATAGTTGCCTTCTATGTAAACCTCCAGTTTCCAAATCCCTAATATGTGTTTTGAGGAATCTATTCGGTGTTCTCCTGAATCTACCATTGCTCACTACCTGAAAAATCATTGCCATTAATAATTCCATGGTGAAGTAAAATTATATCAGATAAAATTTTGATAATTACCTACAGTTGATCTCCCAAATTGATGAATCAGGCATTAGTTATGGGTTCTACAGAAACCCACTTTCCATTTTTGAGTACTTGCAAGCCATTAACTCTGCCTTTTATTAGAACAATGATGCCACTTTCATCTGAATGGTTTTCTATACCCATGGTAAGATCTAGGTTTGGGCATGGAGGATAGTAATTGATAATCATAGGTTGGCTGTGTTTTCCAAAAATACTGTTCAAGTAATCAAATTCGAGTTCTAGAGCTTCAAAAATGGAAGACAAAAGTCTTAGAACCAATGCTCTCACTTCTGTGGCATATTTACTTGCAATTTCTCTGTAACAAAGACAGAAAAAATATATTTGTTTTTTGTTGAGCTAACCCCTTATCTGTTATTTCAAGGGTTTTATGTAAATTTGTGAATGATTACCTGTAAGCTGCAGGATTTTCATGCCAAGATTCTATCACTTCTTCTAGAGGATGACATCATTGCTCTAGATAATATCTCCAATTAAGGACTTTTTCTTTGCTAATATTGGAGCTTGATGCAAGGGAAAGATTGATGATGGAAAATGTTAATAAGTTGGAGAATAGCCTCCAATTTTTGGACACTGACCTTAGTAGAATGAAGGGCTTGTTAACCTAGACTAGAAACTAGTTCCAATCTTAGGAGAAAAGGCTCCCTAAGCCCATGGAAAGATGCTTGCAAAGGATAGAAGGTGCCCTACTAGAGGCCTTGAGTCTGATCGATGACACCAATTGATAGCAAGAGTGAGGGTGGCATCTCCCTTTCTGCAACCCCCTCTCCTCAAAAAATAGAGTTTGGAAAACCAAATTTGAGGCCCTCCTACAAGAGCTTGAATTGGCCATTTTGATATCCTGCAATACTGAACAGATTGTGCCTTGATATCAGTGCCTTCTTCAAGCTCTTCACATCTCTGGCTTCATCGAGTTAGGCTTTTAATCTGCCTGGGGACAACTACAAAAATTGTTGGACGAAAGTCCTCGCAAAGGTCATAAAATCAGCATATATGATAGATCGGGAGTGGGAAAGATGTCCCTGCTCAAAATCATTTACAATTACTACAAGAAATAGGTTAGTGGTTTCTTTGATGTCTTCATTTGGGTTACAGTTTCTGGGAGATTTGAGATTTATCAGTTGTAGGATTCCATTGCTAAGGCACTGAATCTAAGTTTGATAGGGATTTCTATGGCTGAGATGTGGAAAATGAAATTGAATGCTTCTATGGAGAGAAAGAGATTTCTTTTGATATTAGACAACATGTCGAATGAAATAGATCTTAATGAAGTGGGCATCAATATTGGGGATGATAATGGTAGGAAACTCCTAGTCTCCCGCTGCAACAGAGAAGTTGTTGAAAAAATGGGGGCAAAGAACTTCCTAGAAATAAAATCCTTGTTCTCAGAGGAGGGCTAGAAATTATTTAGAAGAGGAGCTTTTGTAGATAAAATTAATCCTGAGAAAATAAAGATTATAGCTAAAAAAAACTCCTCAATTTGTAGAGACTTGTCATTGGCCATCAATGCATTTGCTGCAACGATGAGTTGCGAAAAGACTCAAAATGATTGGGAAAGAACATTGAAGTTTATGGAAATCACAGATACTTCCTTCCAAAGGAGCCAAACGAACATTGAAGAAGAGTTTTATCAATAGTTAAGATGAAGTTTTGATGATCTGTCTAATTCCCATCTATGGAAATGTTTTCTAAGTTGTGCAGCATTTCTCGGAGATAAGGAAATTCCTGTGGAGATGCTGGTGCAAATATGGGATGTTGAAGGGTTACTCGACGGGGCAGAGACACCTTATTTGATGGATACTGAGTGTAATTACATAAAAGTAATGGTAAGAAGGTTTTTCCTGGAGTCTGTGGAGTATATTGTTGATGGTGACTATCATACAATGGAGTGTTTAAAGATTCATGTAGCTCTCTGTGAAATGATGATTTACATAGGAAACCAAGACAAGGAAAAATGCTTATTTTTAGTAGGTCAAAAGTTGAAAAACTTTCCTAGTGAATGAGATACGAGGGATTGCAGACACATATCAGTTGGCCAAACTGCTATTAAGGATCTTCCAAATGATTTGAAATGTTCAAATCTTGAGATTTTGGTATTAGCCTTTAATAACTAGTTGGAAAAGATTCCAGAAATATTTTTCTCAGACATCAAGTCTCTGAAGGTTTTGGAATTGTCGTGCACATCCATAGGAACAATGCGAGGCACAGTGCAACAACTTCAGCAACTTAAGTTTCTTAACTTGGCCAAGTGCACCAAACTTGTTGATTTGCTTGATAGTCTTTGCACTCTATCTAATCTTAAAGTTTTGAATCTTAGTTCTTGTTTGCTATTGCGTTCATTGCCTAGTCATATGGGAAAGACCAAGAATCTAAAGCATCTTGAATTGGATGCATGGTACATTCTAAATGAGCTCCCAAAATATCTTTCTCAACTCACTTCATTGAACACTCTCATTGTTATAGACATATTTGGGCATTGCAACCCTAATCTCATATGTCCATAAACCAAGGGCTTCTAAGCCCCTAAAAGTGTTGTTTCATACCCTAAAGGAACAAGGTTAGCTGATTACATCATCTCCTAGAAGTTCTCCCTAAAAAACTACTCAGAACTGGTCAAAACTGGACCATACAGACTACTCAGTGCTAGGGGTGTGATGCATCTCACCTACTCCTACTACATGTAGAAAGTGTGATGCATACTAAAAAGCCCTATTGTAGGGTGCAATGAGTGAGAGCAAAAAAATGGTAGAGGTAGTTGGCTAGGTGGAAACCGAGAGAATCTTCCAGAAACTGCCCATTTGACACTTTCCTCTCTGAATTTGCCTAGGGATGAGTAAGAGATCATGAAATCTCCAAGTGGAACCAAGAACTATTAGAGAAATGACACTAATAAAAAAACCCAAAAGCTGACTCACCCAACTGCAAACATCTATATATGGATCCCTCATCCTAGAGATCCAGGGGCTGGAATTTTGTATCTTGTAAGGAAGTGCTATTGGTTTCTCTGTGGAACATCATAGTGTTGGGTGATCTAGCTTTTCATGAGGTGACGAGGGCTTTCATGCTGGGAGGATGGCGGTGGGTTAGATCAACGGGTTGTAATTCTCTCTTCTACTACTTCTATAAATAAAGTTATTTGAGTTTTCCTCCATATTCTTGTATATCTCAGAATCTTGTATTGATATATGAATTTGTATGGTTAATATATATCTGATCCTATATTGTTTATGGTTATAGATCTCTATGCTTTGATGGTATTATGTTGCTTTTACTCTACAGGTGTTCTTTGAAGCAGGACAAGTAAGGAAGAGTGGCAAAGATCTGTCAAAGGGAAGAGGAAACAAGCAAGCAGCCAAGTGAAAGATTGAGGTTGGTACTCTTTGCTTCTCTCTCATCTATTTCTCATAAAGGAAAACACAAGTGACTTTAGTTTGTTTGTTTCTAAGATAGCTACCCGTCTTAGTGGGACTAGCAGCTCTGAATGGACACTAGTTTTCCCGATAACAAAATGGCGACTCCGCTGGGGAGAGAATAGCTTGTTTGCTTGTTTCTATTTGTTTGCTTTATAAACTATAGACAAAGCCTAAAGTTAAGCCAGCTAGCCTTCGAACTTCTTTTGCTATGCAACTACAAAGTAGATCAACGCTGCTTCAGTCAATCTCCGGGTTAGTTTATGAACTGAACATCTGACCTGCAAACATCTTAAGTGCCCTAGTGGTAGCTCAAGTAACCTCATTAGATCAGCCCCTATACTTTGTGTTTACTGCCTATCATTAGCTCAGCATAAATCCCTGAAATAAGCTACAAATTGTGAGAAAAAAGCCAAACCCAATCTCGTCCCTAGACCATCGCACTGTCTCTCATTGGTAGTCTCGATGCATCGCGCCTCCCATGTGCTGCAGGTGAGATGCATCCCTGTTTCCCTGTGTTATAAGTGCGATGATTAGGTAAGACTATTTATGCATCCATATTTTGGTTTTCTCTTCATTGTCTTCATCTTTATTCAGTAATTTTGCTCTCTGTGATCAGTATACCACTATTGGAACTCCCTTCTTTTCCATTATTTAGCCTCCATTGTATAAAGAATTGTGAATGTTTTTTTGTATTTTTTGCCATTTAGAGTTCTCCTTCGCAAACAGTAGCTTAATCGAATTGTCATCTTTTGATTTGAAAGTGTCACAAGTGTCATTTTCAGTCAAAGAAAAGAATCCTCCTCTTTTTGATAGTCGATTACACTTTTTCTCTTGTATTTGATTTCAATTAATAGTATTTCAAGTGTCAAAATCAGTTTTCAATTCAAAATCGTAAAGTGTCGTCTTAGTCTTCCTTTCGTTTTTTGAAAAGAAAATTGTTAGTACTGTCACGTTGAAAGGAAAATAATTCAAATATGTACTTGGCATTCTTTTTGTCATTCACACATTAAGAAAGTGGAAAACAAATCCATTCATGTGCATTTGCATTTAGACTGCTTGTGGAAATTGATTCAGGACAGTGCATCTTAGTGTGTTCTCTCTGCTCTATGTTGAAACAATTTCGCTTCTCTTTCCTTAGTAGCTAGGATTTTCATTGCAAAAAGAAAATAAATGACTGTTTATCATTTAGGTTGCATATTTAGGAATTGTATATCTACATCATGTGGTAAACCTAAAAGGAAAACTTCTTAAGAAAGATCAACTGCAAAATAAATTTCAATGAACATAAAAACACTTTGGAACCTAACTCACAACATTTAAAAGTCTAAGCTAGAGACATATTCCGGCATCATAAAGCCTGGTAACTATCACTTTCATCGTAGGTTGGGTGATTCCTCCTCTTTGAGACGACAAGTGCTAGTACGGACTTGTGCTCTCACGTACCATCGAGTATATATTGGGAGACCACAATAGGCTATATCCTTTATCCTTAGGAAGCCATGTCTGCCACCCTATCGATCACAATGCACTGAACACAACATTCAGGAAGATTGACTATCGTACCATAAAAAGTACTCTGTAGTTTTGTGATTGGTTTTGTAATCCCTTTGTCTATATTTCCAAAGTAGTCACTTTCATTCCTTTTCAGACTTCTTAAAACAAAAGGTCCATCTGAGCACTTGTCACTTCATGGTCATTAAAAATTGAAGGCGACTAGAGTCATCTTTAGCTTTTTCTCGACTCTTAAAAATTGAAAAATCAAGTTGTGCCAAAGCGTCATAATATTCATTCAATTAGGAATCACATTTCCCCCTTTTTATTTTGAGTTGATCAAGTAAACCACAATCATGGAAGAAATTCAATCAAAACCCCGTCGTTCGCGGAGACTAACGAGCCAACCATCTTTGTCTCCAGAAACGAAACCATTCCAGGCCAAGTGAACTTGTTTAACTGGGTCAAAGTCTTATGGTTTGTTTGAAACTTGTGTTTCAACATCCTCAAAGACTCCAGTTACTCCAACTATTTCTGGTATCCTTGCCTCTACAGAAGAAGTTTCGTAGCTACAAGAGGACACTAGAATTGATCCTAGTGTAGTGGCAAACACTTCTATTTCTGAACGAGCTCCTTCTATGGCTAATTCGGAAGGTGTTACCCCTCCAGCATCTATCGCTGCAGAGTCTATACCTTCTTCGTCACCAGAAATATTTTACGGACCTTACGATCTACCTCTTCCACCCGGGTTGATTTCTATAGAAGAGATTGCAGAGGATCTTCCATCTAGTACTCCACTGCATTTCGGAACTGGGATCCACCTATATCCTTCTACTATAGAAGTTAGTCACCCTTCATTGCAAGTTCCTGTAGAATCACTAGGAAATATTTTGGATAGACTCGATATGTTTGAACAACCATCGACATCTAGGATTGTGTCATCTGACACAACAACAACAGAACCTCTTGCTACTACTCCGATAATGTTCACTGGTGTACCATCTATCCCAACTAGTTCTCAACCACTAGATGGAGTCCACCAAGGGACTATTTCGATAGTATGGTCTGTTCCTATTTGTTCATATGGAACCTTATCTAGAATTTCTTATGTTGAGTCTGAGCAAATTGATCCTTCGCAACACTGTCAATTTGGGCAATCCAGTCTCCAAAGGCCAATTTTTCCTTTGAACACTGGATTGCCACCATATGGGGGGCAGTATGCCTTTTCATTATTCCCTCTGTTCCCTCTGGGAGAAAAACCATATGAGAGTTCACAACAGAATTCGGGTCAGGCTGGAATCACATCCAGTGATTGGGTACCAATACGTCCTCAACAGCCAAGAGTTGTATATTCTATACAACAAAATCAACCTGTGTCAAATATTCCCACTACACCGGCTATCGCGATGGTGTCGAAAGTACAAGCGCTGCCCGTTGTATGTCAACCTCCAGTCTCTCAGGTTGTAATACAACAGCCTCTTGTCTCCGTGACTCAATCATAGCCGCTGATTAGTGGATCCTTAATGGAAATGACTCAGGCTCAAAGGGGTACCATAACCCCTCATCTTGGTCAAACATCCAATATTGGGCAACAACAAATGGTCTCACAGCCATGGCTGGTGCAATATCAACAACCGTAATTCCAGCAAAGTTACCGAGGACTTGAGAAACAAAGCTTTGCAGGTAATGGGCAGCCGTATATTCAAAATGGTTACTAGCAATCATATTATAATGGTTATGCCCATCAACCTTGTCAAAGTTATCAACATCAAATACATTATGCTCGTATGCAAAGACCCATGGCTCAGGTGATCCCATCTTATCCTGCGTATGCTTCGCCAAACCTGAATCAACAGTTGCCTTTCGTAGAAACTTTAGAATTACCATATTTGAATTGGTTAACAAATGATCCAATCGCTTATGCCCCTTGGTGGCCAATGATTCCTCATAAACTTCCATCAAATATTTCTAAATTCAATGGAAATTTGGGTGAATACCCAATGAATCATGTGATGACCTTTCATCTGTGGTGTTCGTCCAACACTCTCAATGATGATTCGATTAGGCTTCACCTTTTTCAGGGAATGTTAACTAGTCCAGCAACAAAATGGTACATCGAATTGCCTAGAGCTTCATTCGATAACTTTAGCACCCTTGCCACCACCTTTTTAACCCATTTTTAGTTACCCATAAGGTACGAAACAGGAACGAAGCTTCTTACCAATTTCAAGTAGATGATAGCCACTCACATATCTAATTATATTCATGAGTGGCGACATCATCGTACGATGGTAAAGACATATGTTCCTGATCATCTGTTAGCTAAATGGTTTATTAAGTCACTGTTACGCTCTATTACAGAAGATGTGGCCAAGGTAGGAGTCGTCACTGAAGAGCAAGTCATTGATCGTGTGCAATATCTAGACTTGATCTATACGCATTCTGGCATGCTCTATGCCAAAATCCTTGATGCTCCTAGACTAGAGTTTTCCATTCCTCCTCCTCCTAAATCAAACAAAGACTCTCATGCCAGCAATGGCGTGATAGGCACGACCAACAAAAAAATCACAAAGGCTATATCTAAGAAAGCCCATACGATTTTTGGTCAAAATTCAAATGAAGAACTTCTTGCCTCAAAGGTTAATGCCATGTCTACTGACAAAGGAAAAGAACCAAAGAAACTAGGGGGAAAGAACAAAGGGAAAAGCAAAAAGAAGAAACAGGATGATTCGTCTCCTAAAACATCTTCTGCAAACCCTTCTGGGCAAAAGAAACCTCCTGGGCCATGTCACATATTTGATGAAGACTATTGGATGAGAGATTGTCAGTATAAGGCTGAGATTAAGAAATTCTTCAAGAACTCAAAAACATTACCGATATTGATTGATCCATTTCCAAACCCAGAAACTAATCTGGTTCCTAGCGACAATGCTTCCCCATCCCAAGTGCTTATGTTATCCATTTCGAAACAAATTGATGCTTTGATATTGACAAGGAATAAGGATTATGGGAATCCACAGCTGTTGAACAACAAGGCTACTGATCAACCTAGTAATTCGACAACAACTTCGACCGACGTTGTGCCACCCATCATTCCTGAGCTAAAGATAAAGCCACCAAAGAGAGTAGTACACAAATCGACATTTAATCCTCATGCCTGAGTAGCACAAAATTATAATATAGTGGAGGATCTGGCCTAATTGCCATCTGCTATGTCGACACTTAAAGTACTGCAAAATTGCTCCTCCCAAAAGTAGGCTCTATTATCAGTAATAGGTGGGATTGACCCAATGGATTCCAATCTTGTGGCCTTTAATCATAAAGGATATGAACCTCAGTTACCAGCTCAACTCGCTTTCCTCATCCAAGTGAAAGCCCTCAACAAAAATGTTCATTGAACAATTATTAATGAGGGGGAATCTACATGTATTATGTCAACGAGTTGCTGGAAAACATTAGGCTCACCACCCTTGTCGTGATCGTCAACGGTGTTAAAACCATTCAATGGATAGAAGGGGCATATACATGTATTATGTCAATGAGTTGCTAGAAAATATTAGGCTCACCACCCTTGTCGCGATTGTCAATGACGTTAAAAGCATTTGATGGACGGACATACACCCCGTACGGGATTTTAAGTAACTTGCAAGTTAAAATGGGGGGAAAAACAATAGAAATTGATGTTGAAGTTATCAATGGAAACCTCGATTACAATCGTTGACCAACAAACCTTCCTCCCCAACAGTTCACAAGTTATAGGAAGCATCCCCATGATCCATGGAAGCTCTCAATTGCTTCAAAATATCGGAGTAGGCCTCCTAAAAGACCCTACATTCATGGATAATTTTGCTCTACCACCTCCGAGTAATCTAGCGGAAGTAGCTACGATGGAGACCTGCAATATGGTATCTTCTATATCCAAAAAGATTCAAAAGATTTATAAACATGATGTTAGCATGGATCATCACCATGTATTGCCTCCAAGCCCAATAGAAATATTGTAGCAATCAATTTTCTTGGCCTGGGTGGCAAATCCAAATCAGCGCTCATCGGGCGTTTGGATAGATAGGTATAAAGAATATGGCACCTCTTCAGATCCTTGGTCGCATGTACATTCTATGGATGAAGGGATCATTCAATCAATGATGATAGGAGAGGCACCATGGGAAGATTACCACCATCATTCCCATCTTCCGAATTACCATGAAGATTGTTCCAACATCCTTGATCATCCTTCAATTTTTTATTTTCTATCAAATAGTGTAAATACAGTGGATTCCGAGTGAAATCTTCCAATATTGAAGAAACTATCACCATAAATATCTCAACCAAGCCAGATATTGTAGAGAATATTCATGTTGGCAAATCTTGTTCTTCTTTAGAACTAGAAATATTACGCTCTCTTTCACAAGTTCAGAGATGTCTTTGCATGGTCATATGAAGAAATGCCAGGCATTGACTCAAGCATAGTTGAACACGGCTTCGGCAGGTGCACTCGAAGAAAGCCGCTGCCATCAAGGCAGAAGTTGAAAAACTTTTACATGTTGGTTCCATTTACCCAGTTCCTCTTACTAATTGGGTATCGAATATTTTTCCTATGATGAAAAAGCAAGGAACGAATAAAGTGTGTGTCGAATACAGGGATGTAAACCAGGCTTGTCTGAAGTGCAACTATCCTACACCTTTCATCGACCAAATAACTGATGAATGCACTAGATGTGAAATATTTTCATTTATGGATGGATTTTCTGGCTATAATCAATTAAATATCCACCCACAGGACCGATCAAAGAGTACATTTATTTGTCCGTGGGGCACATTCGCGTACTGCAAGCTACCTTTCGATTTAAAGAATGCAGGGGAAACTTTTCATAGGGCAATGAATTATGCCTTCCATGACATCAAGAACATCATTCAACCATACCTTGACGATCTTCCGGCTCATTTGCGAAAGCGGACTGATCATCCGCAGCATTTGAGAGCTATATTTATATGTTGTCGATACTACAAGATACGACTCAATCCACACAAGTGTGTGTTTTGTGTCAGTTCTGGTCGTTTACGATAACATATGAAAATACTTGTCTGCACTTCACTCAACACATGAACCCTATGAAATATCTTGTCTTTATTCATCAATCCAGCTTGTTGGCTTAGTCAATGATACAATAGCTTTACATCCTTTTTGGTCAAAATTGTATAGAAATGTCTAAGAATCCACCCTACATACTTCGAATCGTGAAGTATTTATACAAAAATTATTACAAAATATCTCAAACTAATTTGAGATTTAATCTAGGAAATAAAAATATCTTCTTGCAAGAAGATAGAGACATCTATTAAGCTGCTTCATGTTGTCACTTTTATTTTGGTATTGTTGGCCTTTATGGTTTGATTTTAGCCCTTTATGCTACTTTTTTGTTTGATCTTTTATGCTGGAATCTTCATTTTCATTTGGCTTTCATCTAATACACTTTGACATTGATACACTTTGACTCTGTTGACCTGTCTTCATATTTTCACCTGGTTGTTTTACTTTCATTGTACACTAACCTTTTTATTGCATATTTCTCATAGTAAATCAGTCAATTTCTCCCATGTCTGAGCATCAGGTAATTGGATATTCAACATCCTTCTATATATTTCATCTCCCTCGTTGTACTTGGAAAAAGTAGGCCTATTGACAAACAAGTGTTTTACCTCATGCTAGAGGTAAAACAAGTTTTCAAATGTCTAATAAAGTACTTTTTTTGTTGGCAACAACTTGACTGATGATGTACTGGCCGGTTCTTTTGCTAGCTCTCTGATTTTGTTGTTGTAATCCTGCTATGTCATAAGTTTGTCATTTATTACTAAGGGACTAGGTAACCCTTTCTCTCTCAAAATTTGAAACTTAGTCATAAATCTATCAATGACTACCTGCATATTTTGACATTTGTCCTCCAAGTTTAGCATTAAGTTTCTCTTGGAAAGGACTTTTCTTACCTCCAAAATTGTTTTTTTCTATCCTCTATATCCAATTCCTGAAGCTCGTATTTATTTTTACTGTTAAGAAATTGGATGATTCTGGCGGCATCTTTGGGCATCTCTCCTAATTCTTTTTTTACCTTTTGGATGGCTTCTGTAGCCATCTTTATTAAATCTATCTATTCAAAAATCACATGAATAGATGGCCAAATATCATTGACAGAATCAATGATATTGGCCCATAAGATCTCCTTAGCATGTCCAAGGGGTTCCTTTAGTGTTAGGTCCTTCTTTATGGCTTTTATTCTCTCATTCATTCTGGTAGCTTTCTGCACTTCTTCTTTGTGCATGATTTTGGCAAGCTTGTAATAAGTTTCCAAGTTTGTCACCTTTTCTTTTAGCTTATTCATATTTGTTTCCTGTATGGACATCTCTTCCATAGATTTGACTAACTTTGATGCTTCTTCACCTGATGTACCTGTTGTTGATGTAGACTATGTTGAAACCTGTTCTGTTGTGGCCATAGGAGCTGTGGGAGCCAATGAGGCAGCCAATGTGGAAGGAACAGCTGTTGAGACTGTTGGGATAACATTCACTAAGGTTGTGGAACTATCAATATACTTCAATTGGATCAAACTGTCTAATTCCTTCTCTGTCTCCCTTAACTAATCATTTAATTTTAGGACTAAGTCCATCAATTCTTCATGTCTGGTTTGGTTTTCCAAGACTTCCTATGTCTGAGGATGCTGCAACCGAGGTATCTTGAATTTACTTTTGAGTGATGCAATGTCATCATTCTTTTTCTTAATTAGTTTCTCAGTGGCTTTGATATCTTTGGGATCATGTCCCAATTCAATCACTAAGTCTTCCAAAGACTTGATTCTAATACCTTTGGCCTGTGAGGAGGCCTTTTCCAATTGGTACTGGGTTGAAATGTTGGTTAATGAATTCTGCAATTGATGGGTAGTTATGGCTTTACCAGTAAGGGTTGAGTAAATCATTTCTCCAACCTGTTTTTGGAATTCAATTTGGTCAATGGGATGAATATTCCTTGCCAATACCTCAAAATCAATTTTCTTGTACTACTAATGTCCTTGGTGGTTGCACAGTTGGCTTTATGAAAGACATTTGCATCTTTCCTTCCTTGATGTCAAAAGCTGACATCAACCTGGTTTGATTGGTAGGTGTAATATTGAGATACTATGCATAAGACTGTGCTTTAATTTTTCATTTCTCATCTTGATTTCTTTAAACCTATCCTTAATATCCCTATCTTTATCAGCAGGCCTACCAAATGAGGAAACTTCTACACTGAGTTGTATTTCCAACATTTGAGTTTGTGAATTAGATGGCTCCTATGTTTCTCCAGATGGAGTTGTGCCCCTTCTCATGTCAATCTCACTATTAGTCACTTCTGCTGAGCCTTACGTGTCTTCCTATTCTAAAGCAAGATTGAGTCTTGGCCTTTTGCTCCAGCTGCCTTCATCCTACACATTGGATGTGTCCATGCCTGAGCTGGAGGCTCCCTCTCTGTTCCTCTTGGGATTCTTTTCCTCATTCTAAGGGGTCTATAAAACAACAGGGGTACTCATGGTTGCTTCTTGTTGTGGTACCTACAGGAATGAGCTTTCATCAAGGTGTCTCTCTAGATCAATCAAGGTATTTACAACATCTACCTTTGTACTATCCCTGTCAACAAGAGTGTTTTCCAACCACCAAGATTGATTGGAATATCTTTCTATCTCTTGTATGGGGTGATGAATGTAAGGCCCCAATTTGACCTTTTGTCTAAGTCTAGTCATAAACCCTTAAGGGTCACATCTACACATAAAATTGTTTTGGAACTTCATTGTTGGCTACTCGAATTGTTTATTGATTAAACAGTCGAGTACCACATTAATTTGTCAACCCGGGAAAGTCCTTTTGTTTCAAAGGTGACCTCGTACTATATGCACTTTAATTCCAAAAGCATTAAAAGTTGTAGTACAAGCAAATCTATTCCTATCAAACTCTTACTCTGTGTTACAGCAGTCGTAAACTATTGCAGAAATGAAATGAAATTGAGTAAAGGTAACAAATCTCCAGAAAAAAATGATGGCTGTTTGTAACAGAGGACCAGGACCCAGTCCTCAGAATAAGGATGTTCAGCACCTCCCTCTGTGACCAGTCGCCAATACACACCGAAAATCCTATTCACCGGTGACACACTTCTCACAGCGCCAATCGATTAAAGGAATAACGTATCAGCAAAAAGGAAATATCAGAAGCAAGGTTAAACATGTACAGAAATAACACACACACTTAATAGGAAAGGAATGGGTGAATCTTGTGAAGAAGGTGGGCCCTGTCCCTCTCACAGATTCCCCTGCACACAAATACTAAGTTAAAATGCTCAGAACAATGCTTTCTTCATCTGCCAAGAGTTCAATTACAACAGAGGTCCCGACCTTCTGCACCACAATATTCCTGTATCACACACTAGCTTTCAATTGTAGATGTCTCCTCTTTATAAAGGAGACATCTATTACAATAGATTGTCATTCAGTTTAATTCTTCTGTACAAAAATAGGAAATTAATTCTTGTTATAGCATACTGTTACAACAATATATATCTTTGTTGTCCTTTGTTAATTGGATCCTTCCGCTGTTGCAAAACTGGTAGTCTTCGTCTATCTCCTCGGGGTCCTTGTGCTATCCTTGGTTATTCTGCTGTTGTTGTTGATTTGGTAAATCTTAACCGTTCCTTAAAGCGCTTCATGTTGTTCCTGGTGTTCTCGCATCTGTGACTAAATTGGTTGATCATGCTTTATCATCATCGGCCAAGTATAGTCTTGCCAGCTTCAGACAATTACTGTCTCATCTTTTGCAAATTAAGACTTTTCCTGCTTTAGTCAGTTGCTGCTTCTGGTGTTGCAGCAACTGCACGGTTGCTGTTTCTGGTGTCGCAGCAACTGTGAATTATGATTCTGTGGACTTTGAACAGTTCCAATCAATTGTCAGCGACTTAGCCAATTTCCAAAGATTATTTTTAAATATAACATGAATATGTGTTGAATAATTAAACATATAGCAAATGAGGAGAGTTACTTCATACCTTGGGATGATGAGGTCAAAAATGATATCAAGGGTTTCTATTTATAGGCTAAAAAGGGTAATATCATAACAAAATGTAAGGTCAAAAGTAGACAATACGGAGTCCTAACATCCCCCCCAACTGAAAGGGTTGCATGTCCTCATGCAATGTTTACTCTGAATCTGAGTCGGAGTACTAGGATGAACAGTGTAAGTTGCTGATACAGTAGCTCGAGAAGGCTTTATCCGACCTGCTTCTGAATCCCTGAACGTTCTGTATTTGCTGCCATACTGCTACCTCCTCCTTTTTGGTCAGTTTATAATGAGCCTTATATTGCTGACCAAGTAACCATAAGGGAGGGAAATGAAAATGGTAGCCGATCCACTTCTCAGCACAATTTTCCATACATTTAACATAATAAGGTATGCATGAAATCGCTACCTGGAGATTGAGGGGATTGTAGGGATGGTATTCCTGTCTTTCTCTGGGACAATGTTCCCAGAATAACTTGTTTGCTTCAACGGCCAGTGCCCCTTTTGTTTTTACATAATGCTGACAGTCCTGCAAGACCGCTGCCTGTAGCTTCTTTATATGATCAGCCAATTCTGGATTACTTACATAATTCTGATGCTGTGAAATGAAGGTAGCTGGATTGTGTGGTTCATTTCGAATCTAAAGGCGGCAGTTGTGCTCATTATGTTCTGCTGACATATAGGCATTTTTCCAAGTTAATTGATTAGCTAGAAAAGAGATGAAGGCTCTTATTTGGATATCACCAACAATAGGAAGTATATTCATCGTTCTATCTTCAGGTATGGCCTCATTGTGAAGATAGAGTTCAAAAAGCAAATTTTGATCATTATGTGGTGCTTCTTTGAATGTTTCAATAAACTGGTTAGGTGTATTAACTTCGTATGGTCTTCCATCTCTAATTGCTTTTATTTGCAAGAACGCCAACTGTTCTCTCAAGAATACTGCATAGTTGAAAGAGGATTTTCTTGTAGCCAATATCCTCTGAACCAGATCGAAGGCACAGGATAGCCTAGCTTTTACCTCCTTATTTTCTTTATGTTGGCTTCTAGAATGTTCCAGTGCATCCCAATTTCTGTATGCATAGTTGAACCAGATTAACTTCTGCTGTTGGAATGCCTTCCCTTGTGAAAGCTCATATTCTATTCTCCATGTGTCCTTTAGTTGTTGAAAACTAGAGGTCTCCGTGTAAGCATTACTGACACAGGGAGTTTCAGTCTGTGCATAGGCATCCTTGACACGGTGGAGTCCAATGAATTCAGTCTGTGCATAAGCGTTAGTAACACAGTGGAGTTCAGTGACTTCAGTCTATGCATAAGCGTCACTAAAGGATCTCTGCTCTGCAGTAGTTTGGGTGGCCTGTGGTGGTTCTATGTCTTCCTCCACAACTCTTGGAAAACCTGCTGATTCTTGTGTGACAATAGGCTATTCTTTCTCTGCTCCTGCAGCTCCTGTTGGTTCTTGTGTGACAGCAGGCTGCCCTGTTTCTTCTTTTACAATTTTTAGAAAACCTGCTGGTTGTTGTGTGGTAGCGGGTTGTTCTTTCACTACTCTTGCAGCTCCTGCTGGTTCTTGTGTGACAGCAGGTTGTTGCATTTCTTCTACTGCCCTTCCTGCTAGTTCTTATGTGACAACAGGTTGTTCTGTTTTGACTACAACAACAGGTTTCTCTATTTTTATTTCAGTAGTAGGGTATTGTGGATTACCTTCAATCATTGGGACCTGGACTACCTTATATCCTGCTTAAGTGTACAGTTCACCACACTCACTGCACATGTACTCATTGTATTGAATCTTTTCTATTACAGATGCTACCCGTGCTAAGAAGTGGAGATTATATTCATTCTGGTAGGCTTCCTTAACCATTATTATCTCCTGCTGATAATCCTTAATTTGAGATTTTAAAAACTCAATTTCTTCCTGCAGGGAGGCTATGGTAGGCGGGGCTTGCGTATCTGCAGGCTGTAATGGAGGAAGGGATTGTTGTTCCGTGTCCATTTGGTCATTCGCATCCCCAACAAGTGGTTCTTGTGTGTCACCTGTTGGGTCAGTGGCTGGTTCTTGTGTAGCAGCCACTTGCCCAATATCACCTTGGGTGTCTATTTTAGATTTTTCGGCAGGTGGTTCTTGTGTATCAGTTGCCTCAGAAAATGCTGTCACAAAGCTGTCAACGCTCTGCATCTTAGCCCCAGAGGGTGAGGAAAGAGACTGTTCTGGAATGATTGGAATGCGGGGTGTTAGGGTAATAGGTGGAGAACTGGGGATCACAGGGCTGGTAAGTTTAATTGCTGCAGTTGACCATTTTCTCTGCCTCTTTAAGGAGGCAGGAAAATCAATAATTTTTCTTTTTCGGTCACTTTCCTTTAGGCTGGGGGGACTATCAGGAATAACAACTGCTTTGATCGAAGCCCTGGTTCTTCTACTTTTTGGTGGAGTTTTAGTTTTCTGCTGCTTTTTCCTTTTAAGAAAAATGATGGGGGTATTATGATCAGAGTCATCAGTGGAAATATGAAGCATGGGGGTAGATGGTTGAGCCTCATTGGGAGATGGGGTCCTCTGCAGAGGTGTTTCTGCTGCTAATTGCTAAGGAATTTCTTGGGGTATTTGCTTTAGCTGTTGGGGAACTTCCTGGGGTATTTGTTCTGGCTATTGGGGAACTTCCTGGAATATTTGTTCTGCCTGTTGGGGAACTTCCTGGAATATTTGTTCTGGTTGTTGGGGAACTTCCTCCTCCTACTGAGGATCTTCTTCTATTTGCTGGGGAGGATTAATGATAGGGGGTGGGTGGATTAGAGAAAAGCCTCTATTTATTAAGAGTTGGGCTAACCGGTGGTGTTTGAGGGAAAGGGCCGGATGCTTCGCCTTTTGAGCATAATGTGACATGTTTTTCAAACAACCCAATAGATAATAGGGCATGTTTATCAACTGTCGATGCCTCAAATGATTTAACAAAACGAAGTCGTGTTGGTAAATTACCTGGTAATGACCTTCACAAGTTAAATACCGTTTGACAAACTCTGTGACCTTTGGCCATGGTGGAGGCAGTGACTGAAGAGCGACCCCTCTACCTTTGGCTTCTACTTGTTCGCCTGGTAGAAAGAAGCCTTGCTGCGCATTCAAAATCACATGTTTCCTGCTGAACCAGCGTATACCGTTGGTTGGTAGCCCGGAGACTTGGGCTACATCTTCCTCTGTTACCGGAATACGTACTCCCCGGACTGTAGAAAATCCTTCTCTTAAATTGCATGCGAACTCCAACACCTGCTGTGTGTTGAAATCTGGGAGTCTTCTAAAGTAGTCTACCCACCCTGCTTGCAGGAAAATTTGATAAACCTCGGGGTAGAGTTCCAGTAGCGCTGTTGTGCCAGGTTCATATGTGATCAGATTTCCCCCCATAGCTGCTGATCCGGCGAACAATACACGATACAGAGCATAGTTTCTAAGTTTGAAACAGAGGAAACCATTACAAATGAGGATATGCCATGGCAAGGTGAGTTTTAGATATTACCGCGTGGAGTAAGGGTGGCGGCGATTAACGTGTTATGGAATAATTGTGATATTTTGGTAATCCCCCCCAAATCTACGGCTGAATGATTTGATTGGTAGTATAATGATTTCTGCAATTGTATCACATCTCCGCATTAACTATAAATTAATATTCACACTTAAACATGCGTACCTTTACTTTTACCTTTAGTCGCACGCAAAAAGTCTTATCTTGTCTTTTTCTGGCTTAATCATAATTTGAATGGGTTTTTAATCGTGAAAACACAAGCGATCTGATGGGAAGTAGCAGTGGCGACGTGTACTTATTAGAGTGCTTGGCTGGTCCCTTTAATGCAGTGGAATATGTTCCATCAGGATGATAATTCATTAAATGCTGGGATTGGTATTGCAGTGTTGAAAAGTGATATTTTGCCGGAACATAAGCTCGTGCGGTAGCCGCGAGAAGTGGTGTTGCGGCAATGGAGAAATGATATCGTATTGACGGAAAGTGGTGTTGCAGCAACGGGGAACGACGGAAAGTGGTGTTGCAGCAACGGGGAATGAC
This sequence comes from Pinus taeda, assembly GCA_000404065.3. NCBI lineage: Eukaryota > Viridiplantae > Streptophyta > Pinopsida > Pinales > Pinaceae > Pinus > Pinus taeda. The sequence goes on along the minus strand of APFE030127349.1, from coordinate 46,342 downwards.
AGAAAGTGGTGTTGCAGCAACGGGGAAATGATATTGTATTAACGGAAATGGTGTTGCAGCAACAGGAAATGATGTAAAACTTGACTTATGGTCGGAAGAACGTTCCCAAGCTGCAAAGTGATTCTTTTAGAATTTTTATTCTCAGCCATCCTCTGAAAGTAAGATCTGCAAAACAACTAATTGTAACATAGCAACCCTTGGCAGGGATTATTAGTTAAGAAATCTATTCTAAAAATAAATAAATGAATAGAAATTTAAGTTCCTTGAGGGGCAGCAAATTCCCCCAGAAAAACATAGTGTAATTCTACCATGCAGGTAGCTTTGAAATCCTCTTTAGAAATAGGCCGTTGATATGGACGGAATCAGTATCCATTCACTAATAACGGTGTTCTATTATCATCAATCATTAAGAGTCTGACTGTTCCATTTGGAAAAACAACATCTATCTCATAAGGTCCTAGCCACCTTGTTCTCAATTTACCTTGGAAATTCTCGAAACGAGAGTCATACAGTAAAGCCCAGTTACCTTTCTGGAACTGCTTCTGCTTAATAGTTTTGTCATGCCATCTGGTTCTTTGTTGTTGAATCATGGTTGTTTGGTGGATGGCATCCAATCTTTTCTCGTCTAGCTCCTGAAGCTGCTGCAACCTGGCTGTCTGTGCATCAGTCAAATCAAGGTTAACAGCTAAAGCAGTTCTCAAAGTTTTGATTTCAAACTCCAAAGGGAAAGCAACATTTTTACCAAAAACTAACTCATAGGGTGAAAAGCCTGTGGTGTTCTTCCAAGTGGTTCTATAAGCCCAAAGTGCTTCAGGCAGCTTTTGAAACCAATCCCTCCTGTTTTCCTTTATTGCTTTTGTCATAATAGCTTCTATGACTTTGTTGGTGCTTTCCACCTGCCCATTTGACTGGGGCTGATAAGGTGTGGTCATTCTATGTTTAATATGGTATTTCTGCAATGTGTCTTTGAAGCCATGGGAATTAAAAGGAGGTCCTCCATCAGTGACTAGCTCCCTAGGCAACCCATACCTAACAAAGATTTCTTCAAATGAAAATGTTAATACTGATTCCTCATTAGCTTTGATAAGTGCCTTGGCCTCTACCCACTTAGTCATGTAATCTGTACATACTAGTATGTAAACTCTTTGATTAGATGGAGGGTTAATGGGACCTATAAAATCTATTGCCCATCTTTCAAATGGTTCAAGAATTACCTGGGGATTGAGTGGCATTTCATCCCTGTGGTTAGGCTGACCCATTCTTTGGCAGCTATCACAGGCCCTGACATATTTCTTTGCATCTTTGAAGATTGAGGGCCAGTAATATCCCATCCTGAGGACTTTGTGTGTTGTTCTTTTGTCTGCGAAATGTCCTCCACAAGGTCCATCGTGGCAAGCTTTCAATACATCATAAATCTGATCTTCACCAATGCATCTCCGGATCTCCTGATCGAGTCCTGTGTGAAACAGACATCCGCTTATCCAGCTGTACCTAGCGCTCTGCTGAATAATTTTCCTTTTTTCTCTGTGCGATAGGTGTGATGGTAAGTTTCCTGCAACTAAGTAGTTAGCAATATCTGCGTACCAAGGTGAGTGGGCAGAGATTGCAAATAAATACTCATCAGGAAAACAATCATCTACTGGAATATTTTCGTTAGTTTTCAATCGAGAAAGAAAGTCAGCAACAACGTTTTCTTTTCCTGGTCTATCTACAATTGTGATATCAAATTCCTGTAATAATAGTAACCATCTAGTGACTCGAGCATTTGTAACTAATTTATTCATTAAGTATTTAATGGCCGAGTGATCGGTATGCACAAAAGTAGTATAACCAGTGATGTAATGCCTAAATTTGTTGATAGCATAAATAACTACTAGAAATTCTTTCTCAGTGACTGTGTAATTAAGTTCTGCGGGCGTCATGTTTTTACTAATGAAGTAAATGGCATAGGGAAGACCATTTTCTTCCTGTCCCAGGACAGCTCCAATGGCAGTGTCTGAGGCATCAGAGGATATGTGAAAGGGGAGTGCCCAATCTGGTCCTCTCAAAATGGGAGCTATGGACAACTGATGTTTAAGCTGATCAAATGATTTTTCACAGTCATCAGCCCACTTAAATTCAGTGTTTTTCGTTAATAACACAAACAGAGGGGAAGCTATCTTAGAAAAATCTTTGATAAATCTTCTGTAGTACCCTGCATGTCCTAAGAAACTCCTTACTTATGTCTGGGTTTTGGGAATAGGGAGGGTCAAAATTACCTGTATTTTTGCAGGATCGACTTGAATTCATAATAATGAAACAAAGTGGCCTAATACAATGCCTTCATTCATCATCATGTGGCATTTCTCAGTACTTAAGGCAAGATGTGCTTCAATACACCGCTTAAGTACTTTTTCAAGATTCTGCAGAGCATCTTCAAAGGTTGTTCCATAAGGAGTAAAGTCGTCCATAAAAATTTCTAAGGAATCATTTATCATATCAGAAAAGATCCCTATGACCACTCTCTGAAATGTTGCTGGGGCATTACATAGCCCAAATGGGAGAACCCTATAAGCAAAGGTCCCCCAAGGGCTAGTAAAAGTGGTTTTATCCCGGTCCTGGGGTGCAATCCTTATCTGATTATATCCGCTATATCCATCCAAAAAGGAAAAGAAATTCTTACCAGCTAAGTTATCTAATACCTGATCAATGAATGGTAAAGGGAAATGGTCCTTCTGAGTGGCCTTATTTAGGGCTCTATAGTCTACACATACTCGCCATTTCCCATTTTTCTTGGGGACTATTACTAGCGGAGAAACCCATTCACTATCGGATATGGGGTATATAAATCCTTAATTTAACAATTTTTGAAGCTCTTCTTTTACTATTCCCTTAGATTGGGGTTCATCCTTCTTTGGGGTTGACAAACTGGCCGGGATCCTTCTTTAATATAAATACGGTGAGCACACAGTTCAGGGGAAATCCCTTTCATGTCTGTATAATCCCAAGCGAATGCCTCTTTATTTTATTTAAGTAGCTTCATTAACTGTTGTTTTTGATCATCTGTTAGGTTAAGATTTATATTTAATGTTTTACCTGGTTCGATTTCTACTGTTATACTTTTGGAAGGACTGCCAGCTAGTATCTGAGATAAATTTTTAGTTTCAAGGTTGTTCTGGGATTTTGATTCTAGGATTGCAGTGAGGTGATTATGTATTTCTGAGCTAACTAAAGAAGGTTCAGAAATAAAGTTGCTGATTAATTCATCTTCGGTTGAGTCTTTGAGAGTTAAAGCTTGTCCGACAGTTAAAATAGGTTGGGTTTCCTCATCCTCATAATCTACCCATATTGAATTATCATTATTAATCATGGGTGTGGCATGAGGATAAAGAGTCAACTGTTTGGTTTCCTGCCCATTGGATATTTTCATTGATCCAGACCTACAACTGATGAAAGCATCTGTTGTAGCCAGCCAAGGTCTTCCTAGAATTAATGGATGACCCCCCAACTTTGTTTTAGTTTGTAACACCACAAAGTCAGCTGGGTAATTCCAAGATTCTACGAAAATTACCAGGTCTTGAATGACTCCTTTGGGTTTAATTGTAGAGCGGTCAGCCAGCTCTAGAATGGTTGGAGTTTCCTTAATTAAGTGTTTCAACTACAGTAATTGTGTTGTTTCGAGTGTCATAATATTTATTGTTGCACCTAGATCTACTAGAACTTTAGAGACAAAGGTTTTGCCGACCTGAATTGTTACTGTAGGGTGACCAGGGTCACCATATTTCACAGGGGGGTCTTTTTCTGTCATCAAAGCAGTCAGTTCTCCCATCGCATGAACTGTGAGGGGTTCCTTGGCTTTTCTTCCAGGCTTTTTAATACAGATATCCCTAACAGTTCTGGCATAAATAGGAACATCTCTTAGTGCTTGCAATAATGGAATTTTGACATATAAATTCTGCAGTTCTCCTAAAAGATTAAAATCAGGTGGCTCAAATGTTTTAGTAAGAGCCAGTATTTCAGGAAAGGGTGGCTCTGCTATTTGGGCAGTCTTGTTAGAAGATGATTCAAGTGTTTCAATGTTTTTGTTAGATGACTTTTTCTCTCTAGTTTCCTCTTTTTCAAAGTCAGTAATGTCATCAATGATGGGTTCAACTATCCTCCCAGAGCGTAAATGGATGTCTTTACATTGCATAGGGGAGACAGGTTGACTTTTAATATCGATTACCTGCAGGGCTTTATTATTGTTTGGGTTGGGGTTAGGTTGCACATGCAGTTGGGGTCTGATTGACTAGTTATTCTGCGGAGCATTAGATGGTAAGGAAAGAGATTGCTGGTGTTGAGGAAATGGAATCTGTTGGGTTGTCTAGTTTGGATTCCATTGATTGAAATAAGGTTGTTGAAGAGTCCAAGGATTCCACATAGTAGGGTCGGTAAAAGGGGGATTTGGTTGCTGCATAGGTGGAAATTTCATCGGATTAAAGGGTGAGTATTGCATTTGATTCATGGGTGTATAATTTTTTTGAAAAGGAGAATGATTATTCCATTGATATGATGTGTTAGAACTCATACCTTTTCTTTGTGGCCATTGCCTCCTCTGTGTCATCAGGTACACTGCTTCAGCTTCTTCTTCAGTTGATTGCAGCGCTGCCTTTATTCAAGGAAAAGAAGGGCATTGCTGAGTTTCATGATCCTTTTCACAAATGGTACAAATTGGTACCTTATCCAATGGGCATTCCTGCAGTGGGTGCTTTCCTCTGCATTTGGAGCAAAATATAGCCAGGGCAGCTTCTGCTTCTGCCTGTGTCTTTTTAACCTGCAGAGCATCAATTTGTGAAGCAAAAGAGCTTAACATTTCAGTTTTAAATTCTTCAAGCAGATTACCTATTTTGGCTTGTGTTGCTCCTCCACTTGCTGATTTCTGGACTCTTGAATATGTATTGTCCCTACTTTTAGATCTGCTTGCTGCTCCTATGGAGCACCTCATGCAGAGGTTGATAATCTCATCAAATGGTTCTTTGAAAATATCCCCTTTTCCAAGCATGTTTAACATATCTAGGTAGTCATCTCGTACTCCTTTTAGTAGTATTGTCTTCAGAATATCCTTACTCATGGTTGGATGATCTGATCGCTGTAGATTATACTGCAGTCTCTCTACAAAGTACTCCAGATTCTCGTCCTCTTTCTGAACCATTTTGAACAATTCTTCCTTTCTTTCTCTTGTTCGACAGTAATCCTGATATTTGGTTAGAAAACTTTCTTTCATCTGATCCCATGTAGTGATTACCTGAGCCCCTAGGCTCATAAACCATCTTAATGCATTCCATTTCAGTGTTGCTGGAAACAGTTTTAACTTCTGAGCAGGAGTTACATAATCATAACTTCTACACAATATATCAAATTCAAAGAGGAACTCATCAGGGTCTTCAGAGGATAACCCATGAAAATTAGGCAATGTTGCAGGTGGAATATTTTTCATAGGGATTTCTCCCCTTGGGAGATCCCCAATAGGAAATTCCAGGGTGGAAAGTGAGTTTTCCCCCTTCCTTCTACTCTGTTATCCTCCATTGTTCTTTTCCCTGAATCGCTGGCTCTGTCTTCAGTATCTTCTGTTTCTTCAGGTTCTTCTATTGGTTCCTCAATGTGCTCTGGCGTTTCCAGCTTCTTTTCAAGCCCTAGTACTTCCTCTGTCTGATGATCTGTTTGGGAGGAATACTGGATTTGAGGTCTTCGGGAACTCGTTCTCTGAGATGTCTCGGCATTTGAAATGATCTCGTCAATGAAAGCTTTTCTTCCGCCTCCTTTGCCCTTACCGCCTGTGAAGTTAGCTTTCTTGCGTCCTCTCATGCACTTTTTATTCTAAAGAAAAATCATTAACTCCTTAAAAAAAAAATATTAGTCGCCTTCCCCGGAAACGATGCCAAAATGTTGGCTACTCGAATTGTTTATTGATTAAACAGTCGAGTACCACATTAATTTGTCAACCCGGGAAAGTCCTTTTGTTTCAAAGGTGACCTCGTATTCTATGCACTTTAATTCCAAAAAGCATTAAAAGTTGTAGTACAAGCAAATCTATTCCTATCAAACTCTTACTCTGCGTACAACAGTCGTAAACTATTGCAAAAATGAAATGAAATTGAGTAAAGGTAACAAATCTGCAAAAGAAAAGGATGGTTGTTTCTAATAGAGGACCAGGACCCTGTCCTCAGAATAAGGATGTTCAGCACCTACCTCTGTGACCAGTCGCCAATATACACCGAAAATCCTATTCACCAGTGACACACTTCTCACAGCACCAATCGATTAAAGGAACAACGTATTAGCAAAAAGGAAATATCAGAAGCAAGGCTAAACATGTATAGAAATAACACACACACTTAACAGGAAAGGAATGGGTGAATCTTGTGAAGAAGGTGGGCCCTGTCCCTCTCAAAAGATTCCCTTGCACACAAATACTAAGTTAAAATGCTCAGAACAATGCTTTATTCATCTGCCAAGAGTTCAATTACAACAGAGGTACCGACCTTCTGCACCACAATATTCCTGTATCACACACTAGCTTTCAACTGTAGACGTCTCCTCTTTATAGAGGAGACATCTATTACAATAGATTGTCATTCAGTCTAATTCTTCTGTACAAAAATAGGAAATTATTTCTTGTTACAGCATACTGTTACAACAATATATATCTTTGTCATCCTTTTTTAATTGGATCCTTCCGCTGTTGCAAAACTGGTAGTCTTCGTCTATCTCCTCGAGGTCCTTGTGCTATCCTTGGTTATTCTGCTGTTGTTGTTGATTTGGTAAATCTTAACCGTTCCTTAAAGTGCTTCATGTTGTTCCTGGTGTTCCCGTATCTCTGACTAAATTGGCTGATCGTGCTTTATCATCATTGGCCAAGTATAGTCTTGCCAACTTCAGACAATTACTGTCTCATCTTTTGCAAATTAAGACTTTTCCTACTTTAGTCAGTTGTTGCTTCTGGTGTTGCAGCAACTGCAAGGTTGCTGTTTCTGGTGTTGCAGCAACTGTGAATTATGATTCTATGGACTTTAAACAGTTCTAATCAATTGTTAGCGACTTAGCCAAGTTCCAAAGATTAATTGTAAAGATAACATGAATATGTGTTGAATAATTAAACATATAGCGAATGAGGAGAGTTACTTCATACCTTGGGATGATGAGGTCAAAAATGATATCAAGGGTTTCTATTTATAGGCTAAAAAGGGTAATATCATAACAAAATGTAAGGTCAAAGGTAGACAATACGGAGTCCTAACTGCCTTCATACTACACATTGGATGTGTCCATGCCTGAGCTGGAGGCTCCCTCTCTATTCCTCTTGGGATTCTTTTCCTCATTCTAAGGGGTCTACAAAACAATAGGGGTACTCATGGTTGCTTCTTGTTGTGGTACCTACAGGAATGAGCTTTCATCAAGCCTTCTCTCTAGATCAATCAAGGTATTTCCAACATCTACCTTTGTACTATCCCTGTCAACAAGAGTGTTTTCCAATCACCAAGATTGATTGGCATATCTTTCTATCTCTCATATGGGGTGATGAATGTAAGGCCCCAATTTGACCTTTTGTCTAAGTCTAGTCATAAACCCTTAAGGGTCACATCTATACATAAAATTGTTTTCGAACTTCATTTGTTGCAAAATCAGATCTGCTTCCTTGCCTGCTTCTCTACACTTGAAAATGAAAGGGCCTAATTGATTTTTGACTTTAAATTGGGTTCTTTTATTGGCTGAGACAAAATTGACTTCATTAGAGTTCATTATTTTCCTATAATACTCTAGAGAAAATAACCTCATAGGGAGGTATTTGGAGAGTTTGTATGGGGCTAGCTCGCAACCATATATTCTTATTTCAGTGTGGTTTTGGTAAAGGTACCAATCTCCCACCTTACTTTGCTTGGACAATTAAAAGACTCTTTTGATCTCTTGGCTTATTTTGGGTGGAGGACTTCCTTTCAACATAGTCATCACTGGATGGACAAAAGAGTCAATGAAGTCTGTATATGAGTATGGTAATGAATACTTGTGGATCAATGGTGTCCAAAATATGACACACCTGCGCTAGCCTCTAGTATCAAGCTTCTTGAGGGTGAAAGGAAATTTGTCTGACTGATAATACAAAAACATATGGTATAGTATAGATGATTATTTGAATACTCTCTCATTGTGCATTTTGGTAAACTATTCATGCATCCTCTTAGCTATGAATTGGGCACAATTATATAGAGTAGCGGGAGGCTTTCCTAGGATGAAAATGGACATGAAGGCTAGGATGAGCTCATCAAAAAATTTATCAGTGGTACAACCCAAAATACATGATATCATAGTCACAATATGCTTGCCCCCTTCAGAGAAATTGCAAAAACATATGGAGGGGCATCTTTGGGAATGTGTTGCTCTTCTACAATGAAAGTTTGGAACAATTCGGCCAATTTTGATGGACTCAACTTGGTGTACTGGTCTAACAAATCTCCAATTGAGAGTGGGGTTAGGTTTGGACCTAGTTGGACTTGTAACATCTCATTGATTGATTCAGCTATGATGGTAAATAGGACTTTTTGGTTAGAGGACATTATAGCTCTCTGGCCGGGAATGTAACAGCCATGGCACATATGGACAATTTTAGGAAAAATATGTACTTGGAGAAACTGGTATTTGGGAAAATTGGAGTCCCAAAGACCAATGTCATATGAATGGGTCAAGTATATGTCTTTACTCAAACAATGAATTTTGAGCAGGACATCATATGCACTTGTGTCTCTGATTTGAAAATCCCTGTCTGCTAGGTGGAGGTGGTCGAGGTCGAAATGGGGAGTTGTGACAAGTCTGACATCCATGGCGACAGGGGTAGCCATAATTAAATTCTTGTGGATTTGAATTTGGTAGTGTAGGGTTGTGTCAGAGAGTTGGAAGGCAATTTGGAAACTTTGAGAAGGGCTTGGGTATGTGGTGTTGACTTGAAAGTATTTTTCAATTAATTTTACTTAATTAAAGCACTTTAAGAGTGAACGTTTTCAATTTTTGAAAGGGTGTCTGGTAATTAATTCACAAATACCTAGAGTTTAGGTGAATTGAATTCAAACTGGTGTTCTGGACAATGGTAGAAGGTTCAAAGGGCTCTGAGAGCTTTGAGGACTGAAATGGGGTTAATTGGTAATTTTTAGGTTTGCAGGTCTCGCACTAGTTTGTAGAGGTTTTCAAAAAGCTCAAGCAAAAAAAGACAAAAAAGGGCTTCTTAACCTTGTTATTAAGCAATGGTCACTTTTTGGTAGGCAATTTTATGAATGAATAGTAGGTGGTTTATCGGGCTGAGTGGGGAGGCGATTTCCCACGCAATCACACCACTTTTATGGAGGAAGTTGTATTTTGGAGGGGTCAACCGATCTACCTCCGCGCTTGACACGTAACATATGGGGTTCGAGGCAAAATCACTTTATCGGATGGGTAAAGGTTGGCTGTCAGGCATATCCGATATGGATATGGACCGTTAGATGGAGACGATGATAATCAGATGGTAGTTGCTTGAGGAAGATGCATGGATGAAATGAAATGAGGTTTCAGGGGGGCCCAAGGCTTTAATCCTTAGTGGTTTGGGATTTATTCAAAGTTAATGAGGGGATTAATTGATCGGGCGGGGTTTAATGACGAGATTAATCCAACATTACCGAAAACTGGTAAGTTAAGAAAATTTTGTTGGGGTTATGAAGTAGGGGGCCAACTATAGTTTATAATTAAACTAAGGGTTGGGATATTTATATAGGGGATTTAATTAATATACGGGGAAAGGTATATTGGGATTAACGCAATTATATCAAAAATTAATATGAAATGTGATGAGCGGAGTGGATCTACCCCTAAGTAAAAAGGTAATGTTTGTGCATACACTTTATACTTAGGATAAAATATTTTTTGTGGGTTTTTCAGATAAAAAGGGATTTAAAATGGGGTTGCTTTACTTTTCCTAGGCAAATGAAGTTTAACCTTAGGAAAAGGAGTTTTTTTAGGGTAGTGAAGGGGATGATTTTTATGAAGGGGATTCTAAAACTTGATGTCCATAAGTCATTAAGCCAAGGGTCCGGTCCCACCAAAAGTCAGAGAAATGCTTTGAGCCTCTTTGACTAGAAGGATTTAAAGTACTAGAACATACTTGTGTATAGGACATTAGTAAGTAAGGAGAAAAATGAATGAGGGGGAGTTAATCACATTAACTTGCAAACCTTTGTTCTTGCTTCTATAATTGATCATACATATTGAAATATGTGTCTAAGCATGATGCATGTGTTTTGATCCAATCAACTTTATACTTCAGCAACCTTTCTTTTACTTACACATTTACTTACCTTAACATTTTTTCTTCATTTATTTGGGTGCATTTAGGTTAGAAAACCCTTATCCTACCTTTTCTTTTATAAAAAAAACTATCTACTTCTAACCTTATGTCTTCCAAGGGCTCCGATTAAGCTTATGAGCTCCTTTTATTTCTCTACCTATCTACTGATCTGCCAAGACTAACTGTTTGGTCAAGTTTTATTCTCTAATTATAAACATAAAATTCAAAGCATGATATAATCAAGATTAAATAGTTTGATTACCATGGATTCTGGCATGAATAACAAGTTGCACACAATCATTATTATGCATAAAAGTAAATAGTAGTGGCATTTAGAGTTGCACACTTTCATGGTCTCTTTTTGTTTTTGGGGTTCATATATTTTCATTTTTTGACCTTCTCTTATTCTTTTTGTCCTTTGGTATTTCTCTTAGGACATACCCTCTTTACATTTTTTTTTTTAATTTTTAATATGGAAAAAATTTGCAGAAAGCAAAGGTATGTACAATATTACAAGGCTTAGCCTTAGTCATTCAAAATTATGACTCTTAGCAGGCCAAGAAATGGGGGAATGCTGAGTTCAAATGCATTGTCTCCCACAACCTTGGTAATGGTGTAAGGGCCATATCAGAGTGGTCTGAGTTTCCGATAGGCTCCAGTAAGGCGTTCCTTTTGCAAATGCAACTATACTTTGTCTCCCACCTGAAACTTGTGTGGCACCCGACATTGATCATGTCACTGCTTGTACTTGGCATTTTATTTCTCCAAAATGTCATGGACCTGCTGACGAATATGTTGGATGTGCTCAATGAAGTTGTTTGCCTTATCTGTTTCAGACTGCAAGAGCCGAATATGCCTGAGTAGCTGCAAATGACATGGCCACATCAATGGGACATATTGGCTAGAATCCCAAGCCCACCTGAAAAGGGTTGTGGCCAGTCAAGTTGTGGAGAGCCCGGTTATAGTTGTGCTGAACATAGGGGAGGCTTTCATCCCATGTGTTTGGATGCTTTGAGTTGTACATGCACAGAATGTGTACGATCATCATGTTGACAACCTCTGTATCGCCATCAGTTTGGGGAAGGATGGTTGTGGACTTAGTGAGTTTGGTGTCCAACATCAACTAGAGACTGGACCAAAATGTATTGAGGAACTTGCTATCTCGATCTAAGATGATAGATTGTGGGATCCTAAAGTCTACCTGTTAGAGTCAGTCTGTTCAGTCCTTCGTCAGAGATGAAAACTCTTTCTTGCATTTCATTTTAGGTGTCCCATTTTGCTCATTCACCTGCATTCCATTTAGGAGCATGCCATAACCTAACTAAAGGGCCTTATTTTTCATTCCTCTCATGTTTTGTACCTACTGGCTTAGGTCTTTTCTTCAATGTTTATTAGAGTCCATGATAGTCAATGTGTCATCTTTTAATAAGAAAAGAGTCATGTTAATCATAGGTCTAGGGTTTCACAAATTGAGTCATCAAAATTTCCATGATGTCAACAGGCCAGAGGGAGGTTCCATACGTGTTTTGCTTCACATATTTCATTGTCACATTGATAGATTACGATTCTTCAAAACTCTGCTTTGAAGAAAAGTCAACATTTTGTTTTTTGTCTTGTAACATTTTCAAAGTTCTTCAATATTCAATTTTCCAGGCGCAGCCCTGGTCCTCCTTGGTCAAAACATGCCATTATCCCTACAAAAAATAGCCAAAAGATTCATCATTCAAGCCAAAAATTAAGGAGGAAACAAAAAGCAGAGTTGTATTAATTGTGAAAAAGTGCCAATTTCAAAACATTACAAAAATGAGTTTTGAGGAAACAAAAATCAAATCAATGTCTTTATAAATATTTTTTCCATGAAGATCAATGTTATTTTCATGCCAAGAGCAAAGAGGAAACAGTTCAAAGTAATTGGGTGAGCCAGCGCACATTTTGGGTGAAGTTGGAGGTGTCTTGACAAGCGGGGCGCATACAACAGGTGGCGTGGCTCACTGGGAGAGATTGCCCAGTGTAAATTTACACAGATGCGGCGCACTGAAACGACATGGCGCACTGGGTATGCTGCGCAACGCATACACATAAAATCCTGATTTTGCTCCAAATTGCTCCAAATTGCCATTTATCTGTGTGGAATTGCGAGGTAGGGTTGTTATTTTGATATTTCATCCAATTTTGTGAATTAGTAATGGCGGTTTATGGATGAAAATGCGTGCGATGGGTGAACACATATATCAAACCCTCCTTTTATAAACACAAGCAAACTTGATGTCAGGGTTTCATAACTCACTGTTTTGCCATCAAAATTATTTCTTCTTCCCATTGTTCCCTTGTTTTCACCAATCCTTAATTCCCTATCACCTAAGTTCATTATTCCCTTCTCCTAAATGCTCTTTCCTAAATTCAATTTCCAAATCCCAAATCCCAAAACCCTAGCCCTTGCAAAAATCTCCTAACCCCATACATAAAACCCCTCCTCCTTTCCCTAATAAAATTTATCCTAGTATCCCCTAATCCCTTACTGTTTTCCCCTTCCTAACATTCCCTTGTTGCATTTGTCTTTTTCCCTTTGGTGGCAGCATCCAACTATTACATTACAAAACAACATTTTCATACAACAACAATCATTCAAGGCACTTTGTATATCAGCATTGATGTCATCCGATCATTCATCTGACTATGAAGTGGAAACTCGAAGTGACTCATCCTTGGAAGGACATGAACCCAGGAGGCCTCATAAAAGTGGCAGACATGTTAGAGAAGAACAGACCACCCTTACAGAATTGCACGCCTGCCCTCTTTCCGTCTCTTGTTTACAGTTTCATTCAAGCTATGAGTTTTGCGAGAAGGTGGCTGCTGTTCAATTTCATCATGAGTTGGCTCGTCTATTCATACTGCATTTACATGGAGATTAGGTTACTTTGGCCGGTGTCACCTTCACACTTACACCGGAATCTATATCACTAGCCATCGACATGCCTAATGTAGGAGAGCCATGGAACAAGAGACAAAAAGTTGACCGACAGTATTATGAGCCATATATTAAACCTGGTTTCTTGAGGCAGCTTAAGAGGGTGTTTCCCTTCCGATATCTTAAAGATGAATATGCTCCATTAATGAAATTAATCATGAAGTATTTCAGTTGTGAAGGTCGCTTCTCCCGAGTATATGCTTATCACATTAGGTTGCTCATGCATTTCGCTCAGGTAAGGATGATGAACATTCCATTTTTCATATGCCAAAACATAGAGAGGATGACATCCCTTGTGTAGCACAAGACCCCTGAACAACAGTTCAATAGCATTTGCCATTTTGCTCTCATCAAGATTTTGGAGGTTCATCAGCACCACAGGTATAGGACCAAGGCAAGAGGCCAATTCATGATGAGGGGCCTTTAGGTGAATGTGAGACCGACTTCATTCTCATTCATGATGATGATACAAATATGGGCCCGGAAAGTGCCAAACTTAGAGAGATCATTCGGGAACAACAGAAAGAGATCAAAGCCTTGTCTCTCAATTTGGAGAGGGCTAAGTGGATTATCAGATACTTGGAGCAAAGGAATAAATAGCTCGAAGACCAGCAGGAGATCATGGAGTTGCAGAACATCCGTGAAAATCACCGAGCTGCCTAATAGAGGAGGATTGAGCTCACTCCTTTGGAGCAAGAGATTAATGATGATCGAGAGTCTTGGCTCGAGTGGATCAATATCCACCTGGAGAGACTACTGGAAAAGGTCGACAAGGACAAAGCATTATTGAGGCATATGGTTTTCCATTACAGGGCACGCAAAATGAGTTCCAAGGCTCGGATAAGGAATTTGAAGGCAAGATTGAGGAAGGCAATAAAGAAGCAAAAGAGGAAAAAGGAGCATGATCGCCTTCAGATATTGGCCGAAGCCTCTTTAGCCCAGCATGACACTTGATGAAGAATCTCCAGCCCAAATTTCAAGAAATGTGGGGCATTTTTGGTATTTTGACAAATTTTGGCACTAAAAATAGAGTTTTTCTCCCTATGTGTCGCGCCACATGGCACGTGCTTTTGCTAGGGTGCTCTAAATTGCAAAACGTTTACATCAATGGATTTGGCATGAAAACTCGTGACTGCTGGTGCATGGCCAAGAAGTTTGGGAACGTTTTGAGTCCTCAGAAGGTCAAAAACACTAAAAAAATGACCTCACTGCCCCTATTTTGACACACACGAAGCAGTCTTGGGAGATTGCAGTTTTGGAGGGGCAAATGGACACCATATTGAAAACTTCTACTCAGGTGTGAAAGCAGATAGGTACGGCTTTCCAACAAGCTATCTTGGGCTCAATTTGGACTTCAAGAAGTGCCCCAAATGCAACCTCAAAGGGGTGCGACGCATAAAGGATTTGGCGCAGTGCATAGAGGAGTTTTGCTCAATTTTTCACCTTCCAGCTCAGAAATTCGGCCAGTTTGACTAGTTTTGCTTCTTGATATAATTTTTTATCTATCTTGATGTAATTGGATATACATGATGTAATTTTGGCACTTATTTACTTGTTCTAGATGATTCATTCACTAACAAGTGAAAATTTAATGAATGAATCAGTTCCCTAACATATAGAGGCAAGTGTTATGATTGCCTAGATTTCAGTGCTTGGTTTAGAATTGGTTGAAATAGCTCCTAGAATGATGAGCTCGACCCCTAGAGGGATGGGAATGAGTTGGGCTAGTCTATATCATGTAATCTCTTAGTCATTTTCAGGGTTGGACACTTGGGATTGCTTTGGCATACTATTGTACATATTTTCTCTGCATTTTTGGCTAAGGAAAGACCAGGGTTTTGCAGCACTGTTTCGGATCCATGTGGCTTTATGTTTTGATGGTGTGCTTCTCTCAGTAATTGTAAGTTGTTATGTGTATCATTTTCCTTACTATCATCTTCAACAATTGAACAAATGAAGTGATTAAGGTAGAATTCATTGATTGTTATGCTCTGCCTTTAAATTTGTTTGATTTTCCATGTTTTCATCTATTTAAGGAGAATCCTTGAAACTTTCTTGCTCTCCTTAACTCCTCACCAGTATGATCTACCCATTCATTCCCTTTAAAAGCATCAAGACGATCGCCTTCCTTGCCCCAATCAGAACTCTCCAAAAAATTGTGCCTCATCCCCAAGCCCAGATTTGCCTTTCCCTATTCCAACACAAAAACTCCTAAAAACTTAAATCAAACCCTTGTACTTCATATCTAGCCTAACATTAGCTTTTTATTTCAGTCATCTCGAGCCCCATTGATTATCTTTGCTGAGTGTGACCCGAAGAGAGCCCTCTCCTATCCTCGTAGGGCTAGCTACGAGGCTGAGCATGGTATGATGTTATCTTGAATCCCACCTTCCTTTAGCCTAAGGCAGATTTGAGCACTAACAATACCCACACTCATTCAAAGAAGAGCCTAGAAGTGGCTTTTGTTGTGATATTCTTCTTACAGGCTGCCATAATGGCCATCTTTGTCTGTCGATGACCACAAAAACATAGTCATTTCCATGCTTAGTAGAAGGAAGGCCCGACATGTAATCCATGGATATGGATTCCCAAGGTCGACTAGGGGTAGGCAACGGGGTATAGAGGCCTTTCTTCTTGATGGTTGGTTTGGCAATGGCGCATTCATTGCATGATCTAATGTAGTTCCCAACATCGTGTTGAAGATTCGGCAAATAGAAATACTTCTGCAATACAACCATCATTTTCTCAACCTCGAAATTCCCAGTAGCCCAACTGTAGTGTGCTTCCCAAATCATCTTGGTGTACTCGCTTGAAGGAACACAAAGGTAACCCAGGTGGCATAACAGGGCATCTTGGAGGTGAAAATCTCGAACATGTTGACCCCCCAAGAGTGTCTGGTATGTGTGGCATAATTTTGGGTCACTTTTCTAGAGAAGTGGCAAATCAGAAGTCTCGTGCCCATAAGAGTTGAGCACGGTGGTTAACACCATGATCGGTGGTTGATTGAGGCAATCTCCAATATTACTGGTGCTACCCTCTTATAATTGATATTCAAACGCAACTGTTGTTGGTATGTGGATCACTTCTGATGGCGATCATTTTGAAATTTCCCTTAGGTTTGTATGAACTGCACCGGCCGGTGGTATGTGTGGATGATCATTTCCTTCCCCAAAATGTAATGATTCCATTGTCGGTAGGCCTACAGAATGGAATACATCTCTTTGTCATAAGTGGGATACTTCCGGACTATGTCTGAAAATGTCTCATTGTGATATGCCACTGGATGCCCGTGTTGAGTAAGGACTGCCCCAATAGCATAGTCATAGGCATCTGTCTTGACCTCAAATGGTTGTTGAAAGTCTGGTAATGTGAGCACTAGTGCTAAGTAGAGGTGATCTTTCAACTCTGTGAATGCCTCTTGTTTAGATTGAGACCAAAAGAATTTTTCGTTTGCTCCTCCCTTGCTGACTTGACTTAAAGGCCAAGTGATATGAGAAAATACCAACACGAACCTGCGGTAGAAGTTGGCAAGACCAAAAAAGTTGCGGAGCTTTGTTAGAGTGGTTGGAGATGGCCAATCTCGAATGACTTGGATTGTGGTTGGATCCACATACACCACCCATTCACAATAATGTATCCCAGATACTGAACCTGGGTCATGCCAAAAGTGCATTTCTCCAAATTGGCACATAACTTGTGTTGTCGCAGTGTTTGGAGAACTTGTCGAATGTGGTGGAGGTGCTCTTCTCAACTCTGGTTGAAGATCAGGATCTCATCCAAGTATACCACTACAAATGAGTTGGTGAATAGCCACAAGATGTCATAAATTAGCCTCATGAAGGTTGTAGGAGCATTCGTCATTCTGAACGGCATAACCAACCATTCGAAAAGGCCCTCCTTGGCTTTTAAGGTAGTCTTCCGAGCATCACAGTGTTTGATCAGTACCTAGTGATATCTTGACATCAAATCAATCTTTTTGAAATATTTTTCCCCATTCAGCTGGTCTAGGAGGTCATCAATCCATGGGATCAGGTACCTATTACGGACAATGATCTTGTTCAGCGCCCGATAGTCAACACAGAGTCTCCAAGTCCCATCCCTCTTTTGTACCAACACGATCAGGCTCCCACAAGGAGATGAAATCAAACGGATGTTACCTTTCTGTAACAAGTCCTGAATCTTCCTCTTGATTTCATCATTCTCCAGAACAGAGCACTGATAGATTGGTCCATTGGGCAGTGGGGCACCTGGGGTTAGATTGATGGAATGCTTGACCTGACAGTGCAGAGGAACCCCTATGAGGGAGGTGAAGATTTTCTCATACTCCTTCACTACCTTGTCCATCTGTAGTTGTCGTGCAGAGGGAACCTGTCTAGAGGTCGTGCTCATTGTCTTCTTCTTTCCTTAAGGGTGTATCATGAGGAAAACAAATTTCCCGATTTTGGAAAGCAACTTACTACATTTTTTTGCAGTAACCAAAGAGATGGCGGTAGGCAGTTCTACCTCTGGTATCCTGTAGAAATTATTTCCCAAAGAAATAATAACAACATGGAGCCTTGATTCATACACATCATGTCGCTTCCACAGGTATGGTTGGCCTAATAATACATCACAAACATCAAGTGGAGCAACGTCATACAATACCTCATCCGTGAAGGGCTTGATGTTGTATGGAAGGCGACATTGTTGGCTCACGCAAAGATCCCATCCTTGGTGAAGCAACCCAATGGTGTATGGTTGTGGATGTGTTGTGGTTGGTAATCCTAGATGCTTCCCGACCTCTACCAAAATGAGGTTCTTTTGGCTCCTGCTGTCGACAAGGAACTATAGAGGGAAGCCCTTTTCCCACATCTAGGAGTGGAAGAGGCACTCCTCCTCCTCTGGATATTCAGGTTCCTCCTTTTGTATCTTCATGGTGGGAATGGTGGTGTTTGGCTCCGTATCAATAATTTGCTTCCCTTTGTCATTCCCCTTGTCGGGTTCTCACTCAGATTCAGAACATGCATCTAATCCTGAAACCTTTAGCTCGACCACTAGTGACTGCTTGGCTCGACACTCACTTGTGTTGTGAGTGGAGCTCCTATGGAACTCACACCACTTTCCCGTGTCCTTTTTCGGCTTCGTGACACTGTTCTTTGCTTGCAACTTTGGTGGGTTGTCTTATGTCGCCTCACCTTGGCTTTGTCCTTTGTTCTGCGGTTTGGGTGCACCTTTCCCTTGCTTCGGATTCGCAGATCCAAAGTCTCACTTCTTCTATTTAAAATTTTTCTCAATCTTGACGGCATATGGGTATGCCGTGCTGAGCGAGGAGATGTTCAAGAATTTTATTTCTTCTTGGATGTACCTGTGCAGGCAGCTGCAGTATTTGAGTACCAAATGTTGCTTCGAATCATTGATACCCAACTTTGTGAAAAGGGTATGGAAAATATTGGTAAACTCTGGCATGTCTTGGTCCCTTCGTTGCCACAGTGTGGTCCACTTTATGTATTGATCCTCATAGCTTCTGAGAGGGTAGTACTGCTCCTTGATGGCAGCCCATAATGAACTCCATGTGGGTGTGACTGAAAGCAGTGAGGTTGTACTTTCATCCTTCTGCTTGCAGTAGGTTTCCCACCAGTCCTTGATGTGGGGGGCAGCTTTGAGAGAAGGACGAAATTAATATTTTCCCGGCTGGAAAATTCATGAACAGAAAAATATACTTCTAGCATATTTAACCATTTATCTATGGTGTCTGCATCTATCTAACCCTCAAATATGGGAATGTCAAAGTTAACTTGTACGCTAAAGGGTGTGGTGCTTCCAGAGTAGCTGCTGGAAGTAGATGTGTCGCCCTTGGGTAGCCGCTGAAGGATCTAGGCAAAGTTGTCCATCATTGTGCTCCTTTGTCACTCGAAGGCCTCTTCGAGCAAGATTTTGATAGGATCCCCTGCCCCCTCATATTCCTTTTCATCCACCATGGGAGGTCGTTAGGATTTGTGAGGCTGGTCTTGCAAAGGTTCGACCATTTCAAACCCTAACTCCTTATACCTCGACCTCGTTGGGGACATGAAAAGAAAGACAGAGAAAGAGAAGATTGGTTTGATACCACTGATCTAGATTTAAGCAAGAACACAACAAATTAAAGATATAACCATACATACAAAGATGAAGTAGAAATAATACTTTATTTCATTACTGTAAAATACTGAAATATGCTTACAAACAGAAATGGAAATAAACTAGTTAGGGCGATGGTAGCTTATCTTTGAGAAGAGATGTGGTGGCTACATGCCTCTGAACTATCTTACAATGAGGCTCAAAGGCCTATTTATGTTGAGAAATAATGGAAAACCCTAAACATCCAAAAACCTAACCCTAGGAGATGAAGCACCAAACTATGGGCCCCGTTTTGGGTAAATTGGTACATCAACTTCCCAAGGTCGTAACTTTGGCATATGATCTTCGTTTGATGTGCACAATACCTTGTTAGAAATATCTATCCGAGGACTAGAACTTTGGGAAGAGCAACATTTGTCTACGGACCCATGTTGCTCCCAATTTTCCGTAAAAAACATCGTTTAGGGCCTGAAAATAGCTCCGGAAGTTCAAGACCCAAAAAACTGCTAAAAATAGTAAACTGCGCTACAATTAAGGAAATTGAAAAGCTGAAAGAAACAATGGTGGGGGTCCAAGTGGAATTGGTGGGTGGCCACCAATATCCACCTGGATCATTTTTCATACAAATATGTAGGAATTAACATCTATCATAAGCTCAATTGGAATTATAGCATCGAGAAAATGATGAATGGAGGTTGTAAAACTTATTATGGACTTGAAAACAATTGTAATTTGGGAGATATTTGTATTTTATATTAAAAAAAGTTTGTTTTTTAGACTTTCGTCACTCCTATTATTTTATATGGATTTGAGGTTAGGTGTTGCAGTATATTTGAAGAGTAGTGAGGGAAGAT
The DNA here is from genome assembly GCA_000404065.3 of Pinus taeda. Lineage (NCBI taxonomy): Eukaryota > Viridiplantae > Streptophyta > Pinopsida > Pinales > Pinaceae > Pinus > Pinus taeda. The sequence goes on along the minus strand of APFE030127349.1, from coordinate 26,097 downwards.
TGAACATATCCAAAAGTAATTTATAACCTACAACCTCATGATTGAAGGAAATACTCCCTACCCTCTCATCCTGATTGAAGTAGACCTTTCCCCATTGAAAGCATGACTATGACTAGGTAGCTTGTGTATATAAAGAATAAGTTTTACAACATGAATGTCAAAAGTTTTACCAAAATTGATTTACCCTCACCTTTGGCTCAAGCAAAGGTGACATAAGGATGCCTAAACTTGGCTAGATCATTGGGGAATAAAGGTGAAGTTTTTCTCAAAATATAAATAATGTTAAAAATGTTAATATTATTAATTAAGACATGGTTAGCTACCATCATTCCCGTTCCATGTATCTCATACCTCCATTTAGTCATTCCAATGAGATCTGTCTTACACAGTTATTAATATATCCTGATGATGAGCCACAGTGGATGGCTCGAAACGTCGATTTGAACAATTATGGATGCAATGATTCCGGAAGAAAACTCTATACAAAGTACAAATCACATAAGCCTCAAAACAATAATTAAAAATGTTATTACTTCCAAATTTAAGGTGAAAATTTGGGGCAATAAAGATATAGAGTGGAAAAGGAAACTAAAATATCATAATGCGATGATCAACCCTAATCTTGAAAACTAAAATTTCCATTTTGTCTTCACTAGTGTTAAGAAGAAAATGAATATTGCCAGGATAACAACTAATTCTCATGACCTTGATAGTGAAACTTAGAGTTGGTAAATTCTCGAAATGTTACTGGATGAAATTGTTTGTTACTTATGTGATCCCTAGAGCGTTGAATATGAAAAACATTTTATCTTAGATTTTCCATTTTATGGTCACACTCAATCTAATTTCAGAATATTTGTCACACCACCAACCTTCTTAACCTTTTAAGTCAACAAAACTATAGTGATATGAGAATGTTTCTCTAGCTTCTTTTTAAACATAGAAATAAATTGTTGAATAATAGATTAATCTCTTACCTTCTTAAGTTTTGTTAGCCCATATAAACCTTAATGAATATTAATCAACAAAGTATAGTGATATGAGAATGCTTCTCTAACTTCTTTTTAAACATAGAAATAAATTGTTAAAGAATAGATTAATCTCTTACCTTCTTAAGGCCTGTTAGACCATATAAATCTCTCTCTCTCTCTCTCTCTCTCTCTCTCTCTCTCTCTCTTATATATATATATATATATATATTCTTTCCTTACAATAATATTATAAAATATTAATCCAAATACATTAGAGAAGAATAAACATCTATGGTTAATGTATCTCTTTTAAATGATCATTAGAGGAAGTTTGAATTCTAGAATTGGTCTAATGATAAAATCATAATAAAAATAATAAAACAAGAGTTACGTTTTTTTTTTTAAGAAAAAGGAAAAAATTATATTTTCTAATCACGACCTTATAATTTTACTCAAGTTTCAAGTTTGAGAACTTCGATGCATAATTAGATTTTACATCCAAAAAATACCCAGTCTAAAAAAATGAAAATACATAAAAAAAAAAATAATAATTAAAATTAAACAAGATCATTATTTTAAATTTTATTGGTTTTTTTAAAGTTTATTTTGTTAATACAAATTTTGTTATAATATCTATTTTTAATTTCAAAATCTCTAAATAAATAATACTAAACTATATATTAAAGTTTAGTTAAAACTAATATATATTATAAAATATATATATATATATATATTATATATATAATATATAATCATATTAAGTGGCAATAAATCAAATTTATATTTTTTTTATTTTTAATTTAATATTAATATAATTTAAGTAGATTTATCATTGATATTAACCAATAAACTGAATACGTTGATAAAATTATAATTAATTATATAGGGTCTCACCACCCTTTTATTAGGAAAATGGCAGAATTGATTTCCTTGATTCGATACCCCTTGCCCGTCATCAAAAGGTCCGCTGACCCCACTTGAGGAATAGGAATCAGCTGGAGCGAATACCTTTCTTCCGCCGCTCGATGGATCGTGTTAGATCGATCGATAAAAAAAAAACTATAAAAAAAAAATTGCACTAATAAATATTTTAATAAATATTATGAACTTGTAAGATGTATGAGTGGGTAAATTTTGGATTTTTCCTTATTTTGTATAAATATGTAATGGACCATATTTCAGGAATTGTGTTTAACTTTTTTTCATATATTATATAAAGGTTTGGTTGTTTTATATACACACAAGGATGTTTGAAAATAAAAAATAATTAATTTTACAAATAAAGGTTGAAAATATAATCTGATTGTAAAAATTAAATTATTTCAGTGAATATCTAAAACAAGATTAAGACAACTTCGATGGTAGCATTTCTCTAAACACAATTTGATGATTAAAAAAAACAAATCAAAACTTTTGATTTCAAAAATAACTTCTATAAATTTAGATAATAAAAAAAGGTCTGAATTTAGTTAATCTTAAAAAGTACAAAAGTTTGGTGACCGCTAATTTTTCAATTAATCAATCAATTAATTTTTAAGCGACTTTATTGTCACGAGAGTTTAGAATTAACAATAGGTTGTTTGGTCATAAGTTGGGATCAATCGCCTTTGGATAATAGTGCCATATCCACTTTTATTAAACCAGTGGGATTTGAAGTATCTCATTTATGGAGTTGTTAAATGATCGGCCCCATATTAGTACCATAAAATTCAAAATGGATTTTTAAATTATTATTATTTTTTAATTGTTTTTTATTAATTATATTTACAAGAATAATTGTTAAATCTGTATTTATAGAAAGGTTAAACATTACATATTTATGTGAAATATTTTAGTAAATATTATAATAATAAACTAAAAATTTCATAAAATTAAAAAGTATAGTTTATTTAAATTTATAATTATACTTTTAATTATAACACTAATATCATTATTAAAAAATATCATTAGTAATAGTTATGAAAAATTTAAAATAAAAATAATAGGTTGGGAAAACAAATATTTTTTAATAGATGTTTAATAATAAATTTATAATCTTTCTTATATTGGGTTGTGTTATATTCTTTCCACAACTAGCCTATGTAGTTAATTGGGGGGTTAGATGGAGGGCGGAACCCTCTCTTCATTGAGCCAATTGCGTAGCGGAGGGGTGAGAAGGGGTTTGAAGGGGGTGGCTAGCCCCCCTATATAGGGTCCACGACAGCGCCTCAGGGAATTTTTTTTTCACCCTATATTAGGTTGGGCGGACCTACCTATGGTTTTGTGCATGGTTTTCGTACATGGTTTTGGACGCGATCGTTTTCGGTCCATGGTTTTGGACGCGATGGTTTTCGATCCATGGTATTGGATGCTTCGGCATGTTTAAATATGTATTGTAACATTGAAAAGAACATAATGAAAAATCAAGCTGGTAGTCTCGGTTTTGGCATCCAACGGAAAATCTCTCTGTATATGTGTTTTATGTATTATGCTCTCGCATTGTTTATTTTCTGTGTTTTAGAATTCGTATGCAGGGAATTTTTGTACGGGGTTAAAACCTACATTTGGTATCAGAGTTGTTTTGGCTTCAAGGGAACACCTTTGTTACTAAGGGGTTTCGCTCGGGCCTATGGTAGACCTTGTTCAGTGGGAGATCTACGGGATTGATTCTGGTGGTAAAAGAAGATGGCGAACAGTGGAAAGATAGAGATTGAGAAATTTAATGGTCAGAGTTTTGAGTTATGGAAACTCAAGATGGAGGATCTCTTGGTGGATAAAGATCAGTGGATTGTAGTAGATCCGGGTACTAAACCAATGGGAGTGTCCGATGAAGAATGGAAGAAGTTGGATCAGAAGGCAAAGAGCACAATACGATTGTGTGTCTCAGATTCATTATTGCTGAATGTATCAGGAGAAGCTATGGCTAAGGTTTTTTGGGACAAGTTAGGGACTTCGTACCGATCTAAGTCTCTAGTGAATAAATTTTCCATACAGAAAAAGTTGTATAGCCTAAGGATGAAAGATGGAGACTTGGTGACAGAGCATTTGAACGCATTTAAAACTTTGGTAAGTCAATTATTATCTATTGATATTAAAATTTCAGATGAAGATAAGTGCATTAGTTTGTTGTGTTCTCTACTAGATTCATGTGATAGTCTGGTTATTGCAATAGGTAGTAATGCAACTGCCTTGCTGTTTGATGAAATAGTCTCATCCTTGCTGACGAAGGAGATGAGACGAAAAAATATGGAGAACCAAAATGGTGATGCCTTGTTTATACGAGGACGATCCCAGAACAGAAACAAAAATAAGTCATCGAATGGGAGATCTAAATCTCCAAGAAAACCTATAAAGGTGGTTTGTTAGAAATGCGGAAAGGAAGGGCACTACAAAAGGGACTGTAAACCTAAATCTTCTAACAAAGGAAAGACATATGATGATGCTCCTTCTGCAGAGGCGAAAACCACCTTAGATGAAGGTCGGGATGTGTACTTGGCTTCTTCAAATACACATGTAGATCATGAGGTATGGTTGATTGACTCAGGTGCATCCTTTCACTTCACTCTCCATATAGAGTGGTTATGCGAGTATGAGAAATACGAGGGTGGTGATGTCTTCTTAGGGGATGATAGGAAGGCTAGAATCGTTGGTCGCGGAAAAGTAAAGTTGAAGTTGCAAGGTGGAAGGATTAGAACACTTTTGGGTGTTCTTCATATTCCTGCATTAGCCAGAAATCTGATTTCTATAAGCAAGATGGATGATGCAGGTGTAAAAACAGTGTTCAAGAAGGATACCTGCAAGATGGTTCAGGGAGCACTGATATTGATGCGGGGAGTTCGGATTGGAACTTTGTACAAGCTGAAAGGTAACACTTTTGTTGATGGGTGCAATAGTTTTGTGGTTCCTGAAAGTGGAGAAAAAAATCTAGTGGTCTTTGGAGAGAAGACCACGTTGTGGCATCAAAGGCTTGGATATATTGGAGAGAAACACCTTCAAATACTTCATGGTAAAGGTATGGTATAAGGTATGAGTAATAGCTCTCTAGATTTTGATTTTTGTGAAAATTGTGCATATGGGAAGCAGAATCGGGTGAGTTTCCCCTCTGGTGGTAAGAAGGTGAAACATAGAGCTTATGCACAATGATATGTTTGGACCTGTGAAGGTTCTGTCACTGGGTAAGTCTGTGTACTATGTATCATTCATAGATGACTTCTCAAGGAATACATGGACATATTTACTTCAGAAGAAATCTGAAGTCTTAGATAGGTTAAAAGAATTTAAGGCTTTGGTGGAAAACTAGACAAAGAAGAAAATAAAGGTGTTGAGGTCAAATAACGGTGGAGAGTTTTGCAGCAAGGAATTGAAAGAATTCTGTAAGAAGTGTGGTATAGCACGGCAGAAGACTACTCCATACACACCTGAGAAAAATGGAGTTGCAGAAAGAATGAACACGACATTGATGGAAAGGGCAAGACACATGCTCAATGGTGTTGGGTTAGGATAGGAATTCTGGACAGAGGTGGTTGAGACAACATGTTACCTAGTCAACAGATCACCTTCATCAACATTGGAGGATAAGACTCCACAAGAGGTATGGACTGGTAAGAAATCCTCTCTTTCACATATGAGGGTATTTGGATGTGATGCATATATACATGTTCCAAAGGAGAAAAGAACCAAGTTGGATAGTAAATCTGAAAAGTGCATCTTTATTGGGTATAAGGAATGTTTAAAAGGTTATAAAACTTAGAACCGAGTAATAAGAAAGGTTGTGAAAAACTGAGATGTGGTGTTAAAAAAGGTGAAAAATATGATTAAACATGAAGTCCCATCAAAGGAACCTGAGAAGATAGAGTTTGAGCTAAAGGAGGAAGAATAAAGCTCTACAACAGAAGAGGAATCAGAAGATGAAGAGCCACAAACTCCGGTTCTGAGAAGATGAGTTCGAGATAGAAGGCAACCCAAAAGGTATAGTCCATCTACTTTCTGTTCAAATTTTGCTTTATTTGTTACTAATGATGATCCCGAAATTGTGAAGGAAGTAGTAGATTCAAAGGATGGCAAACTTTGGATAGAGGCCATGGTTGATGAAATGGCATCTTTGCACAAAAATGAGGCTTGGGATCTGGTGGTGTTGTCGATTGGAAGGAAACCCATTTGCAGCAAATGGGTGTTCAAGAAGAAGATAAATGCAGAAGGAAAGGTGGAGAAATACAAAGCTCGGTTGGTAGCAAAAGGTTATTCCCAGGTGCCGGAAATTGATTTTGGTGATATTTTCTCTCCTATTGCCAAGGTAGCTTCTATTAGATTACTTTTATCTGTTGTTGCTTCTTTTGATTTTGAGGTAGAACAGATGGATGTGAAGACAACATTTCTTTAGGGGGATCCGGAATAGGAGATCTACATAAAGCAAACTGAAGGTTTTGCGGTGAAGGGTAATAAAGAATTGGTATGCAAGTTAAAGAAGTATCTGTATGGGTTAAAACAGTCACCAAGGATGTGGTATCAGAAATTTGATGCATTTATACGAGGACTTGGATTCACCAGAAGCAAAGGAGATCACTATGTGCATTTTAAATTAATTGGTGACCATGTTATTTATTTGGTCTTGTATGAGGATGATATGTTGCTGGTTGGAAATGACAAAGAAATTATTCAGGATTTGAAGACTCAATTGTCCTCCAAATTTTCCATGAAAGATCTTGGTGCCGCAAACTATATTTTGGGCATGGAAATTAAAAGTGATCGGGCAAAGAGGAAGCTCTGGTTAAACCAGAGAAGCTCTGGTTAAACCAGAGGAAGTATGTCGAGACAATACTGCAGAGATTTAATATGCAGGATAGTAAACAGGTGAAGGTTCCTATTCCTATAGGTGTAAAGTTATCTGTCGAACAATGTCCAAAGACACAAGAAGAGGAAGAGGATATGTCCCGTGTTCCATATGAAAGTACAGTCAGTAACCTCACGTATGCAATGGTCTGTACTAGACCAGACATTGCACAAGCAGTGGGAGTATTGAGCAGGATTATGTCAAAACCAGGGAAGGAGCACTGGACATCAGCGAAGCGAGTTTTCGGGTATTTGTGTGCCACTAGTGATTATGGTTTTTGCTACCAAGGAAGACCAGGATTGGATAGAGTGTTGGATATTCGTGGCTTTGTTGATGTAGACTAGGCTGGAGATCTGGATCAGAGAAGATCTACAAGTGGGTATGTGTTTAACCTATTTGGAGGTGCAGTCAATTGGATAAGTAAGAAACAATTTGTAGTGGCACTATCAACTACAGAGGCAGAATGCATGGTAGCCACTCATGTAAGAAAGGAAGCAGTTTTGTTGCAAAGATTGTGTTCAAGTATAGGGTTAGTACAGGGAGCTATAAGGATAGACTGTGAGAGCCAAAACACAATTTTCTTGGCAAAGAACCCTGCTTACTATTCAAAGACAAATCACATTGATGTTCAGTATCACTTTGTGAGGGACATGATAGAAGAAAAAAATGGTGTTGCTGGTAAAGGTGGACACTTTGAAGAATACTGCAGATGCATTGACAAAATCTGTGAGCTTTGAGAATTTCTCTTAGTGTAGAGAAAAAATGGGCGTTGCAGGGCTAGATAAATGACTAGTCTCTCCTGTGCCCCCCTATGGAAAGAAAACAACAAGTGGAAGAATGTTGGGTTGTGTTATATTCTTTCCACGACTAGCCCACGTAGTTAATCGGGGGGTTAGTGGGGGGTTGCAGCCCCACTTCGTTGCGCCGATTACGCAGCGGGGGGGTCACCGGGGGGGCAACAGCTTCCCTTGTTCATGGGGTTTGAAGGGGGCGGGTAGTCCCCCTCTATGGGGTCCAAGGCAATGCCCCAGGGAAATTTTTTTTGGACCCTATATTAAGTTGGATGAACCTACCTATGGTTTTGTGCATGGTTTTCGCACATGGTTTTGGAGGTGATGGTTTCTGGTCCATGGTTTTGTACGCGATGGTTTTCGGTCCATGGTATTGGATGCTTCAACATGTATAAATATGTATTGTAACATTGAAAGGAGCATAATGAAAAATCATGTTGGTAGTCCCAGTTTTGGGATCTAGGGGAAAATCTCTATGTATATGTGTTTTATGTGTTATGCTCTTGCATTGTTTATTTTGTGTTTTTTAGAATTCGTATGTAGGTAATTTCTGTATGGGGTTAAAAGCTACATCTTATTCTTTGGGGTATTGGTGTGCAGTCTACTGCCAGGGAAGCTATGGAAAGGTACATGGATATCATCCTTGAGGTTGTCGAAAGAGAAATATCTAATGTGGAAGAGCAATTAAGACAATCCAAGAGGTACATTCTTCACATGCATGTGGACCAAGAAACTAGAGTTTGGATCCCAAAGATTGGGAATTCCTCTAGAGCCATAACATCCTCCTACATGCAAACAATTAACCTATATTGGCATATCAAGTCTATAATATGAAGAGTCCTCACAAGATAATGATGATTCTCAACAGGAAATCATCATTTTCGTGGTAGATCTAATGGAGAAAGTGGATGTACTCAGTAAGAAAAACACAATTCTAAGCAAAAGAGTAACAAGTATGGAACACCCTAGATGCATAGCCTCAACTACCAAGCCCGGAGGACACCCTTACAAAATGAAAAGCTACAAGGCACCTCTTTACACCAACAACATAATTTCCATTTTTTTTGTTATGTTTTCCAATTTATTATATGTTCTCTATGCAACACTACTTGCAATTTTTGCTTTGTTGAAATCCTAAATTCATGAATAGTATAAATAGCTTAAAATTTTCACATCTCTATGTTGTTAATCAGGTTTCCCAAATAGTAGACCAATAAAAACAATCGTTAATGTAAACTCATATTTTCAATAGTAATATAAACACTCTAAACAATCGTTAATATAAACCCATATTTTTAATAGTAATATAAACATTCTGATTAAAAAATTATTAATTTATAAATAAAATTTATTATATATTTATAAAAAAAAAAATTATAATAAAATTTACCAATATAAAACTTATAAACAATTTTTATATGTATTAATATATTTCATTTAAATTTTTCCTTAACTTCAATTTTTTTTTATTAAAAGTAAATAATTCTTTATATATTTAGTTTTAAGAAAAAAATAAAAAATATTTATAAAATTAAAATAAAATATTATATATTATTCACTTCTAATTATATCATAAAATATAAATCTAAAATATATCAAAGAAGAAGAAACATTTATAATTAATTAGTTGAAGGCTTCCTATTTCAACCTCACATGGAGGGAGAGATTGATTTTTTTAAAATATTATTAGAAGTTCAAGATTAAATCTAGGAAAGCTTCCTATTTCAACCTCAGATGGATGGGGGAGTTTGATTTTTTTTTAAATATTATTAGACGGTTGAGATTAAATCTAGGGCGAATATGCCTAGAATATATTTTGTCTTCGTCACACATCGACGACTAAGGCACAAGAGGGCATGAAGCGATGGGAAAAATATCAATTTCATATAATTTTTTATTTATGTAATGGTGGTGGGATCACTCAAAGCACTTCCATTATCTAGTGTGTCATTTCAAGAGATGGTTTTTCCAATATCCAACGGTTCGTTCTACATTGTCAGGCCCCAAAACATAGCACAACAATCCACTAGAGAATGTCGAATGCACCACCCTCGTCACTATCCAGGGTCCTCGACGACTCTCTAACTCGGCAACTGCATACCAGAAAAGTCTAGCGCCTCAACTAATTGGTGAGTCGACGATTCCTTTGATTTTGTCACTTATAATCTTGCTTGATGAACTTGAAAATAAACCTCATTTTGTGCCCATGAGCATCAAATTTTGGTTGACTTTTGAAATGATTTGATTTTGATTCCTCACCAATATGCAACATTTACCGAGGCAATATAAATCTTGGAGAACGTCGCTGCTAATGGTTAAAATAAGAGGAAACTCTTTTGACCAAGAGCATCTATGGTCATATGCATCATAGAAGGAGATTCGAAATGTCAAAATGTGTGAGATAAACTCTAACCTTTGTTGTTAAGGATGCTTAATTACATTGAATTTAATGCACAAGTATTAATTAAGAAAACAAAACATTTAGTTTTGGAATGAGACCCTCAATACAATGTTGAAAGATTCGTACTCACATCATTCAACATTTTGTAATTTTGATTATATTGGAGGTGAATAAGCATTAGCTCTATCGAATATTTAATTATTCATTTTCACAAACATTATCAGATATGTATTATGTATCAACTATTGTATCTCCATGAAATGCCACTCTACTCAGGTTTTAAGTGCTTTTGTAATTTTTTTGTGATGATTATTGCTTTAAATTTTTTTATAGTGATTATTATCTAGAAAAGTAGATCAAACATGCTCACTGATAAAAGTTATAATCGATAATATTGCTATTTTAACAATTAAAAATATGAAGATGATACAAATATATGTTACACAACACATTCTAAGATAATTAAGTCATTTAACCATAAAACTATAAAAATATATACATGCTAGACTAATTTATTTGTGGAAAAGACAGAGTTATAGATTTTCGCTCCCCTTTACTCATAATCTATACAAATGCTAAAGAAATACAAAGACTAGATTAAATGATATCACTATAACATGAAGAATACATTTTATGCCTCAAACACAACACCCCAAGAAATTAAGCATACTATTAACAACATACTATCAAACTACTCTTACCTGGATGCAATTTTCATGCAATGAAAAATTGATGAGTTTAAAATGAAATTATTCGTTCTTATTTTTATGCCATAAGGCATTCCCCTCTCAAATCAATTTCCCAAATTGCCGCCATGTCTCGGTCTGGAGTGTTCGATTAGATGTTAGATGATTAAAATTGTTTGTGCCAGTGGATTAATAGTTAGTTAAGAAAGGAAAACAGTTACATAGTTAGGGAAAAATACATATAGCCTCCCAAATAACAGTCTAGTAGCAGATCCAGTAATTGATCCATTTGTTGGCCCCATTGATCGAGAGGTAGCCTTTATTGCATGGTGGGGGCAGGACCAGTTCCCTTTGGTTGCCAAATGCATAGAATAGAGAACTTATAGACGAGTCTTCTAGAGGCATTTTGAAGAATTCATTGGCGATTCTTATCATGCTTTTCATGACAGTCTCTGGCACGCTGTGATTCCTATTTGGTGAACTCCCTTTCATGGAATGAAGCAAGCTTCCTACAAAAGAATCTTGTTTTCCATTCAGATGTATACCAGCTTAGTGAGGCATGTTTTTGAGCTCTAGTATTTCCTTTTGGGAATGGAGGCAAAGAATGTAGGTTCTTTTCTTTCAAATGCGACTGGTTTTTTTTCTCATCGCTAATTAATGGTATCCTTGATTTCCTATGCTTTGTTGATAGCTCTAATGCCTTTATTTTTACAAGCCAGTTGTAAATAGAAAGGCTTCCATTCATAGCCTACAATACAATGAAAAGGCCTTGGGTGTCTAGTATAGAGCCCATATATAGTTGCCTTCTATGTAAACCTCTAGTTTCCAAAGCCATGTTATGTGTTTTTGGAACTCTATTCGCTGTTCTCCTGAATCTACCATTGCTCACTACCTGAAAAATCATTACCATTAATAATTCCATGGTGAAGTAAAATTATATCAGATAAAATTTTGATAATTACCTGTAGTTGATCTCCCAAATTGATGAAAAAGGCATTAGTTATGGGTTCTACAGAAACCCATTTTCCATTTTTGAGTACTTGCAAGCCATTAACACTGCCTTTCATTAGAACAATGATGCCACTTCCATCTGAATGGCCTGCTATACCCATGGTAAGATCTAGGTTTGGGCATGGAGGATAGTAATTGACAATCGTAGGTTGGTTGTGTGTTCTAAAATTACTATTCAAGTAATCAAAGTTCAGTTCTAGAGCTTCAAAAATGGAAGCCAAAAGTCTTAGAACCAATGCTCTCACTTCTGTGGCATATTTACTTGCAATTTCTCGTAACAAAGACAAAAAAAATAAATTTTTTGTTTTTGTTGAGCTAACCCCTTATCTATTATTTCAAGGGTTTTATGTAAATTTGTAAATGATTACCTGTAAGCTACAAGATTTTCATGCCAAGATTCTACCACTTCTTCTAGAGGATGACATGGTTGCTCTAGATAATCTCTCCAATTAAGGAATTTTTCTTTGCTAATATTGGAGCTTGATGCAAGGGAAATATTGATGATGGAAAATGTTAATAAGTTGGAGAATAGACTCCAATTTCTAGACACTGACTTTAGCAGAATGAAGGGCTTACTAACCCAAACTAGAAACCAGTTCCAATCTCAGGAGAAAAGGCTCCCTAAGCCCATGGAAAGATGCTTGCAAAGGATAGAAGGTGCCTTACTAGAGGCCTTGAGTCTGATCGATGACACCAATCAACAACAAGAGTGAGGGTGGCATCTTCCTTTCTGCAACCCCCTCTACTCAAAAAATAGAGTTTGGAAAACCAAATTTGAGGCCCTCCTACAAGAGCTTGAATTGGCCATTTTGATATCCTCCAATACTGAGCAGATTGTGCCTTGATATCAATGCCTTCTTCAAGATCTTCATGTCTCCGACTTCATCGAGTCAGGATTTTAATCATCCTGGGGACAATTGCAAAAATGGATGGACGAAAGTCCTCGCAAATGTCATAAAATCAGCAAATATGATAGATCGGGAGTGGGAAAGATGTCCCTGCTCAAAATCATCTACAATTACTACAAGAAATAGGTTAGTTGTTTCTTCGATGTCTTCATTTGGGTTACAGTTTCTGGGAGCTTTGAGATTTATCAGTTGTAGGATTCCATTGCTGAGGCACTGAATCTAAGTCTGATAGGGATTTCTATGGCTGAGATGTGGAAAATGAAATTGAATGCTTCTATAGAGAGAAAGAGATTTCTTCTGATATTAGACAACATGTCAAATGAAATAGATCTTAATGAAGTGGGCATCAATATTGGGGATGATAATGGTAGGAAACTCCTAGTCTCCAGCTGCAACAGAGAAGTTGTTGAAAAAATGGGGGCAAAGGACTTCCTAGAAATAAAATCAATGTCCTCACAGGAGGGCTAGAAATTATTTAAAAGAGGAGCTTTTGTAGATAAAATTAATCTAGAGAATATAGAGATTATAGTTAAAAAAAATTCCTCAATTTGCAGAGACTTGTCATTGGCCATCAATGCATTTTCTGCAACGATGAGTTGCAAAAAGACTCAGAATGATTGGGAAAGAGCATTGAAGTTTATGGAAATCACAGATACTTCCTTCCAAAGGAGCCAGACGAACATTGAAGAAGATTTTTATCAACAGTTAAGATGAAGTTTTGATGATCTGTCTCATTCCCATCTATGGAAATGTTTTATAAGTTGTGCAGCATTTCTCGGAGATAAGGAAATTCTTATGGAGATGCTGGTACAAATATGGGATGTTGAAGGGTTACTCGATGGGGCAGAGACACCTTATTTTATGGATACTGGAAAGAATTACATAAAAGTAATGGTAAGTAGGTTCTTGCTGGAGTCTGTGGAGTATATTTTTGATGGTGATTATCATACAATGGAGTATTTAAAGATTCATGAAGCTCTTTGTGAAATGGTGATTTACATAGGAAACCAAGACCAGGAAAAATGCTTATTTTTAGTAGGTCAAAAGTTGAAAAACTTTCCTGGTGAAGGAGATACGAGGGATTGCAGACACATATCAGTTGGCCAAACTGCTATTAAGGATCTTCCAAATGATTTGAAATGTTCAAATCTTGAGATTTTGGTATTAGCCTTTAATAACTAGTTGGAGAAGATTCCAGAAATATTTTTCTCAGACATCAAGTCTCTAAAGGTTTTAGATTTATCGTGCACATCCATAGGAACATTGCCAAGCACAGTGCAACAACTTCAGCAACTTAAGTTTCTTAACTTGGCCAGGTGCACCAAACTTGTTGATTTGCCTGACAGTCTTTGCACTCTACCTAGACTTCAAGTTTTGAATCTTAGTTCTTGTTTAGCATTGTGTTCGTTGCCCAGTCATATAGGAAAGACCAAGAATCTAAAGCATCTCGAATTGGATGCATGGTACATTCTAAATGAGCTCCCAAAATATCTTTCTCAACTCACTTCATTGAACACTCTCATTGTTATAGACATATTTGGGCACTGCAACCCTAATCTCATATGTCCATACCACCAAGGACTTCTAAGCCCCTAAAAGTGTTGTTTCATACCCTAAAGGAATAAGGTCAGCTGATTACATCATCTCCCAGAAGTTCTCCCTAAAAAACTACTCAGAACTGGTCAAAACTGGACCATACAGACTGCTCAGTGATAGGGGTGCGATGCATCTCACCTACTACATGTAGAAAGTACGATGCATACTGAAAAGACCTTTTGTAGGGTGCGATGAGAGAGAGCAGAAAAATGGTAGAGGCAATTGGCTAGGTGGAAACCCAAAGAATCTTCCAGAAACTGCCCATTTGACACTTGCCTTTTTGAATCCTCCCAGGGATGAGTAAGAGATCATGAAATCTCCAAGTGGAACCAAGAACTATCAGAGAAATGACATTAATCAAAAAACCCAAAAGCTGACTCACCCACCTGAAAACATCTATATATGGATCCCTCATCCTAGAGATCCAGGGGCTGGAGTTTTGTATCTTGTAAGGAAGTGCTATTGGTTTCTATGTGGAACATGATAGTGTTGGGTGATCTAGCTTTTCATGAGGTGATGAGGGCTTTCATGCTGGAAGGATGGCGTTGGGTTAGATCAACGGGTTGTAATCCTCTCTTCTACTACTTCTATCAATAAAGTTATTTGAGTTTTCCTCCATATTCTTGTATATGTCAGAATCTTGTATTGATATATGCATTTGTATGGTTAATATATATCTGATCCTATATTGTTTATGGTTATAGATATCTATGCTTTGATGGTATTATGTTGCTTTGACTCTACAGGTGTTCTTTAAAGCAGGACAAGTAAGGAAGAGTGGAAAAGCTCTGTCAAAGAGGAGAGGAAACAAGCAAGGAGCCAAGCGAAAGATTGAGGTTGGTACTCTCTGCTTCTCTCTCATCTATTTCTCATAAAGGAAAACACAAGTGACTTTAGTTTGTTTGTTTCTAAGATAGCTACCCGTCTTAGTGGGACAAGCAGCTTTGAATGGACACTAGTTTTCCCGATAACAAAATGGTGACTCCGCCGAGGAGAGAATATCTTGTTTGCTTGTTTCTATTTATTTGCTTTATAAACTACAGATGGAGCCTAAAGTTAAGCCAGCTAGCCTTCGAACTGATTTTTCTATGCAACTACAAAGTAGATCAACGCTGCTTTAGTCAATCTCCGGGTTATTTTATGTACTGAACATCTGACTTGCAAACATCCTAAGTGCCCTGGTGGTAGCTCAAGTAACCTCATTAGATCAGCCCCTATGCTTTGTGTTTACTGCCTATCATTAGCTCAACATAAATCCCTAAACTAAGCTGCAAATTGTGAGCAAAAAACGAAGCCCAGTCTCGTCCCTGGACCATCGTACTGTCTCTCATTGGCAGTCTCGATGCATCGCACCTCCCATGTGCTGCAGGTGAGATGCATCCCTCTTTTCCCTATGTTATAGGTGCGATGATTAGGTAAGACTATTTATGCCTCCAGATTTTGGTTTTCTCTTCATTGTCTTCAGCTTTATTCAGTAGTTTTGCTGTCTGTGATCAGTATATCACTTTTGAAACTCCCTTCTTTTGCATTATTTAGCCTTCATTTATAAAGAATTGTGAATGTTTTTATGTATTTTTCTCTATTTACAGTTCTCCTTCGCAAAAAATAGCTTTATCAAACTGTCGTCTTTGGATTTGAAAGTGTTGCAAGTGTCGTTTTCAGTCAAATAAAATAATCCTCCTCTTTTTGATAGTCGATTACACTTTTGCTCTTGTATTTGATTTCAACTAATAGTATTTCAAGTGTCGAAATTAGTTTTCAATTCAAAATTGTAAAGTGTCGTCTTAGTCTTCCTTTCATTTTTTGAAAAGAAAATTGTTAGTACTGTCGCGTTGAAAGGAAAATAATTCAGATCTGTACTTGGCATTCTTTTTGTCATTCACACATTAAAAAAGCGGAAAACAAATACATGCATGTGCATTTGCATTTAGACTGCTTGTGGAAATTGATTTAGGACAGTGCATCTTAGTGTGTGCTCTCTACTCTATGTTGAAAGAGTTTCGCTTCTCTTTCCTTAGTAGCTAGGATTTTCATTGCAAAAAGAAAATAAATGACTATTTATCATCTTAGGTTGCATATTTAGGAATTGTATATCTACATCATGCGGTGAACCTAAAAGGCAAACTTCTTAAGAAAGTTCAACTATAAAATAAATTTCAATGAACATAAAAACGCTTTGGAACCTAACGCACAACATTTAGAAGTCTAAGCTAGAGACATATTCCGTCGTCGTAAAGCCTGGTAACTATCACTTTGATCGTAGGTTGGGTGATTCATCCTCTTTGAGACGACAAGTGCCAGTACAGACTTGTGCTCCCACGTACTCTCGAGTATATATTGGGAGACCACAATAGGCTATATCCTTTATCCTTAGGAAGCCATGTCTACCGCCCTATTGATCACAATGCACTGAACAAAGCATTCAGGAAGATTGACTATTGTACCGTAAAAAGTATTCTGTAGTTTTGTGATTAGTTTGGTAATCCCTCTATCTAGATTTCCAGAGTAGTCACTTTCATTCCTTTTCAGACTCCTTAAAACAAAAGGTCCATCTAAGCACTTGTCACTTCAGGGTCATTAAAAGTCGAAGGTGACTAGAGTCATCTTTAGCTTTTTCTCGACTCTTAAAAATTGAAAAAGCAAGTTGTGCCAAAGCGTCATAAAATTCATTCAATTCGGAATCACATTTTCCCCTTTTTATTTTGAGTTGATCAAGCAATCCACAATCATGGAAGAAAGTCAATGAAACCCTGTCGTTCGTTGAGACTAATGAGTCAACCATCTTTGTCTGCAGAAACGAAACCATTCCGGGCCAAACAAACTCGTTTAACTGGGTCAAAGTCTTATGGTTTGTTCGAAACCTGTGTTTCAACATCCTCAGAGATTCCAGTTACTCCAACTATTTCTAGTATCCCTGCCTCTACATAAGAAGTTCTGTCGCTACAAGAGGAAACTAGAATTGATCCTAGTGTAGTGGCAAACACTTCTGTTTCTGAACGAGCTCCTTCTAGGGCTAATTCGGAAGGTGTTACCCCTCCAGCATTTGTCGCTGCAGACTCTATACTTTCTTCGGCACTAGAAATATTTTACGGACTTGACGATCTACCTATTCCACCTGGGTTGATTGCTATAGAAGAGATTGCGGAGGATCTTCCATCCAGTACTCCATTGAATTTTGGAACTGGGATCCACCTATATCCTTCTACTATAGAAGTTAGTCACCCTTCATCGCAACTTCCTGTAGAATCACTAGGAAATCTTTTGGATAGACTCGATATGCCTAAACAACCATCGACATCTAGGATTGTGTCATTCGACACAACAACACCAGAACCTCTTGCTATTACTCTGATAATGTTCATTGGTGTACCATCTATCCCAACTAGTTCTCAACCACTAGATGGAGTCCACCTAGGGACTATTCTGACAGTATGGTCTGTTCCTAATTGTTCATATGGAACCTTATCTGGAATTTCTTATGTTGAGTCTCAACAAATTGATCCTTTGCAACAGTGTCAATTTAGGCAGTCCAATCTCCAAAGGCCAATTTTTCCTTTGAACACTAGATTGCCACCATATGGGGGGCAGTATGCCTTTTCGTTATTCCCTCTAGGAGAACAACCATAAGAGAGTTCAGAACAGAATTCGGGTCAGGCTGGAATCACATCCAGTGGTTGGGTACCAATACTGCCTCAACAACCAAGAGTTGTATATTCTATACAACAAAATCAACCCGTGTCGAATATTCCCACTACACCGGCTATTTTGACGGTGTCACAAGTACAAACGCTGCCCGTTGTATGTCAACCTCCAGTCTCTTTGGTTGTAATACAATAGCCTCTTGTCTTCGCGACTCAGTCATAGCCGCTGATTAGTGGATCCTTAACTTCAATTTTTTTAAATTAAAAGTTAAATAATTCTTTATATATTTATGTTTTAAGAAGAAAATACAAAATATTTATAAATTAAAAATAAATATGTTTATATATTATTCACTTGTAATTATGTCATAAAATATAAATCTAAAATATATCAAAGAAGAAGAAACATCTATAATTAATTAGTTGAAGGCTTCCTATATAATTAATTAGTTGAAGGCTTCCCATTTCAACCTCAGATGGATGGGCGAGATTTATTTTTAAAAAATATTATTAGAAGGTCAAGATTAAATCTAAGAATGCTTCCTATTTCAACCTCAGATGGATGGGGGAGATTGACTTCTTTTAAATATTATTAGACGTTCGAGATTAAATCTAGGGCGAATATGCCTAGAATATATTTTGTCTTCGTCACACAGTGACAAATAAGGCACAAGAGGGCATGAAGCGATGCGAAAAATATCAGTTTCATATAAGTTTCTATTTATGTAATGGTTGTGGAATAACCCAAAGCACTTCCATTATCTGGTGTGTCATTTCAAGAGATGGCTCTTCCAATATCCAACGGTTCGGTCTACATTGTCAGGCCCCAAAACGTAACACAACAATCCACTAGAGAATGTCGAATGCACCACCCTCGTCACTATCCAGGGTCCTCGACGACTCTCTAACTCGGCAACTGCATACCAAAAAAGTGCAGCGACTCAACTAAATACACAGTAAAACATCCTTTCGGTTTATTGCTTCTGAACATTTTAACTCATCTATGTTCTAATCGTATTTGTTTATATGCTTATGTTACTTCTTAAACCCTTAACATTTATAGATTCCTTGTAGATATTAGGCAACACTGATGAAGACATCCCCATCCACTTGATCATCAACAACAAAAATGTCACAGGAATGACTATTGCAAATACTAATTTGGTCCTGGGGTTATATTGGGTTGCAAAGTTTATTTTTTTTTTCTAATGGAAGGCTTTCTTTTAGTTTAGTGGATACAAGTGACTCCATGTGACCATTTTTTCCATGTTGGTTTCTTTGAAAGATGGATGGATATAAAATGGAATTCCCTACTTGGTGTCACCCATTACCACCAATCTAGAGTTCCTTTCCATGCAATGGCATATTGTTGTGTAACTTACTAACTACACAACAACCAAGTTTGTTTGATTGGTGAGTCTATGATTCCTTTGATTTTCTCACTTATAATCTTGCTTGATGAACTTGAAAATAAACCTCATTTTGTGCCCATGAGCATCAAATTTCGGTTTAATTTTGAAATGATTTGATTTTGATTGCTCACCAATATGCAACATTTACCGAGGCAATATAAATCTTGGAGAACGTCGCTGCTAATGGTTAAAATAAGAGGAAACTCTTTTTACCAAGAGCATCTGTGGTCATATGCATCATAGAAGGAGATTCGAAATGTCAAAATGTGTTAGAGAAACTCTAACCTTTGTTGTTAAGGATGCTTAATTACATTAAATTTAATGCACAAGTATTAGTTAAGAAAACAAAACATTTAGTTTTGGAAATGAAACCCTCAATACAATGTTGAAAGATTCGTACTCACATCATTCAACATTTTGTAATTTTGATTATATTGAAGGTGAATAAGCATTAGCTCTATCGAATATTTTTAATTATTCATTTTCACAAACATTATCAGATATGTCCTATGTATCAACTATTGTATCTCCATGAAATGTTGCTCTACTCAGGTTTTAAGTGCTTTTGTAATTTTTTTGTGATGATTATTGCTTTGATTTTTTTATAATGATTATTATCTAGAAAAGCAGATCGAACATGGTAACTGATTAAATTTACAATCGATAATATTGCTATTCTAACAATTAAAAATATGAAGATGATACAAATATATGTTATGCAACACATATTCTAAGGTAATTAAGTCATTTAACCATAAAACTATAAAAATATATACATGCTACACTAATTTATTTGTGGAGAACATAGAGTTATAGATTTTCGCTCCTCTTTACTTATAATCTGTACAAATGATAAAGAAATACAAAGACTAGATTAAATGATATCACTATAACATGAAGAATACATTTTATGCCTCAAACACAACACCCCAAGAAATTAAACATATTATCAACTACATACTATCAAACTACTCTTACCTGGACACAATTTTCAAGCAATGAAAAATTGATGAGTTTAAAATGAAATTATTTGTCCTTATTTTTACGTCATAAGGCATTCCCCTTTGAAATCAATTTCGCAAATCGCCACTGTGTCTCGGTCTGGAGTGTCCAATCAAATGTTAAATGATTAAAATTGTTTGTTCCCCTGGATTAATAGTTAGTTAAGAAAGGAAAATAGTTACACAGTTAGGGAAAAATACATATAGCCTCCCAAATAGTAGTCTAGTAGCAGATCCAGTAATTGATCTATTTGTTGGTCCCATTGATTGAGAGGTAGCCTTTATTGTGTGTTAGGGGCAGGACCGGTTCCCTTTAGCTGCCAAATGCATAGAGAAAAGAACTTACAGACGAGTCTTCCAGAGGCATCTTGAAGAATTCATTGGCGATTCCCATCATGCTTTTCTTGACAGTCTTTGGCACACCATGATTCCTATCTGGTGAACTCCCTTTCATGGAATGAATCAAGCTTCCTACAAAATAATCTTGTTTTCCATTCAGATGTATACCAGGCTAGTGAGGAATGTTTCTGAGCTCCAGTATTTCATTTTGGGACTAGAGGAAAAGAATGTAGGTTCTTTGCTTTCAAATACGATTGGTTCTTTTTCTCACCACTAATTAATGGTATCCTTGATTTCCTATGCCTTGTTGATAGCTCTAATGCCTTTGTTTTTACAAGCCCCTTGTAAATAGAAACGTTGCCATTCATAGCCTGTGATACAAAGAAGAGGCCCTGGGTTTCTAGTATAGAGCCCATAGATAGTTGCATTCTATGTAAACCTCCACTTTCCAAAGCCCTATTATGTGTTTTGGGGACTCTATTCGGTGTTCTCCTGAACCTCCCATTGCTCACTACCTGAAAAATCATTGTCATTAATAATTCCATGGTGAAGGAAAATTATATCAGATAAACTTTTGATAATTTCTTGCAGTTGATCTCCCAAATTGATGACAAAGGCATTAGCTATGGGTTCTATAGAAACACATTTTCCATTTTTGATTACTTGCAAGCCATTAACGCCGCCTTGCATTAGAACAGTGATGCCACTTCCTTCTGAATGACCTGCTATACCCATGGTAAGATCTAGGTTTGGGCATGGAGGATAGTAATTGACAATCATAGATTGGCTGTGTTTTCAAAAAATATTATTGAAGTAATTAGAGTCCAGCTCTAGAGCTTCAGAAATGGAAGCCAAAATTCTTTGAACTAGCGCTCTCACTTTTGTGGCATAGTTACTTGCAATTTATCTGTAACAAAGACAGACAAAATAACTTTTATATTTTTGCTGAGCTAA
Source organism: Pinus taeda (assembly GCA_000404065.3). Taxonomy (NCBI): domain Eukaryota; kingdom Viridiplantae; phylum Streptophyta; class Pinopsida; order Pinales; family Pinaceae; genus Pinus; species Pinus taeda. The sequence continues at coordinate 4,577 of APFE030127349.1, read as the reverse complement.
CCCCTTATCTGTTATTTCAAGGGTTTTATGTAAATTTGTAAATGATTACCTATAAGTTGTAGGCTTTGCAGGCCAAGATTCTATCACTTCTTCCAGAGGATGACATGGTTGCTCCAGATAATTTCTCCAGTTAAGGACTTTTTCTTTGCTAATATTGGAGCTTGATGCAAGGGAAAGATTGACGATGGAAAATGTTAATAAGTTTGAGAATAGGCTCCAATTTCTAGACACTACTTTAGCAGAATGAAGGGCTTGTTAACCCAGACTAGAAACCAGTTCCAATCTCAGGAGAAAAGGCTCCTTCGGCCTGTGGAAGGATGCTTGCAAAGGATAGAAGGTGCCTTGCTAGAGGCCTTGAGTCTAATCGATGACAACAATCGACAGCAAGAGTGAGGGTGGCGTCTCCCTTTCTGCAACCCCCTCTCCTCGAAAATCAAAGTTTGGAAAACCAGATTTGAGGCCCTCCTACAAGAGATTGAATTGGTTATTTCAATTTCTTGCAATACTGAGTAGACTGTGCCTCGATATCAGTGCTTTCTTCAAGCTCTTCCTGTCGCTGGCTTGATCGAGTTAGGCTTTCAATCTGCTTGGGGACAACTGCAAAAATGGATGGAGGAAAGTCCTTGCAAAGGTCGCAAAATTGATGTATATGGTAGATCAGGAGTGGGAAAGACGTCCCTGCTCAAAATCATCTACAATTACTACAAGAAAGAGGTCAGTGGTTTCTTTTATGTCTTCATTTGGGTTACAGTTTCTGGGAGCTTTGAGATTTATCAGTTGTAGGATTCCATCGCTGAGGCACTAAATCTAAATCTGGAAGCGATTTCTATAGTTGAGATGCGGAAAATGAAATTGAATGCTTCTCTGGAGAGAAAGAGATTTCTTGTGATATTACACAAAATGTCTAATGAAATAGATCTTAATGAAGTGGGCATCAATATTGGAGATGATAATGGTAGGAAACTCTTAGTCTCCAGCAACAAGAGAGAAGTTGTTGAAAAAAAGGGGGCAAAGAACTTCCTGTAAATAAAATCCTTTTCCTCGGAAGAGGGTTGGAAATTATTTAGAAGAGGAGCTTTTGCATATAAATTCGTTCCAAGGAATATAGAGACTATAGCTAAAAAAATTTCCTCAATCTGCATAGGTTTGTCGTTGGCCATCAATGCAGTTGCTGCAATGATGAGTTGCGAAAAGACTCAAAATGATTGGGAAAGAGCATTGAAGTTTACAGAAAGCACAAATACTTCCTTCCAAAGGAGCCAGATGAACATTGAAGCAGAGTTTCATCAACAGTTAAGATGGAGTTTTAATGATCTCTCTGATTCCAATCTACGGAAATGTTTTCTAAGTTGTGCAGCATTTCTCAGAGATAAAGAAATTCCTGTGCAGATGCTGGCGCAAATATGGGATGCTGAAGGGTTACTCGACGAGGCAGAGATGCCTTATTTGATGGATACTCGGTGGAATTTCATAAAAGTACTAGTAAGTAGGTTCTTACTAGAGTATTTGGAGTATATTGTTGATGGCGACTATCATACAGTGGAGTATTTAAAGATTCATGAATCTCTCTGTGAAATGGTGATTTACATAGGCAACCAAGACCAGGAGAAATGCTTATTTTTAGTAGGTCAAAAGTTGCAAAACTTTCCTGGTGAAGGAGATACGAGGGATTGTAGACACATATCGGTTGGCCATACTGCTATTAAGGATCTTCCAAATGATTTGAAATGTTCAAAGCTTGAGATTTTGGTATTATCCTCTAATAACCAGTTGGAAAAGATTCCAGGAAGATTTTATTCAGACATCAAGTCTTTGAAGGTTTTGGATTTGTCATGCACATCCATAAGAAAATTGCCAGGCACAGTGAAACAACTTCAGCAGCTTAAGTTTCTTAACTTGGCTAGCTGCACCAAACTTGTTGATTTGCCTGAAAGTATTTTCACTCTATCCAACCTTCAAGTTTTGAATCTTAGTTCTTTTTTGGCATTGCTTTCATTTCCCATTCAGATAGGAAAGATCAAGAATCTAAAGCATCTTGAATTGGATGCATGGTACATTCTAAATGAGCTCCCAAAATATATTTCTCAACTCACTTCATTGAACACTCTCATCTTTCCATTAGTGGAGTCTGTTTGTGCAGTGAGTGTGGAGGATCTTTTAAAGCTCTCCAATCTAACAAAGTTGACCATAGTGGTAATGATCCGGATTTCAACAGGAACGCAATAAACTACAGAGATAACCATATACACAAAGATGCAGCGGAAATAATACTTCATTTCATTAATGGAAAATACCGAAATATGCTTACAACCAGAACTGGAAATAAACCGCTAGGGCGATGGTAGCTATCTCTGAGAAGAGATGTGTGGCTACATGCCTCTGAACTGACTTACAATGAGGCTCGAAGGCCTATTTATTGTTGAGAAACAATGGAAAACCCTTCACATTCCAAAACCTACCCCTAGAAGATGAAACGCCAAATTGTGGGCCACGTTTTGGGTAAATTGGTACATCAATTTCCCGGGGTTGTAACTTTGGCATACGATCTCATTTTTACGCGTATGATAGCTCGTTAGAAAGATCTATCCGAGAACTACCACTTTGGGAATCGTCCATGGACCCATGTTGCTGCTAGATTTCACAAAAAACGTCGTTTAGGGCCTCAAAATGGCTCCAGAAGTTCAGGACTCGAAAAACTGCTAAAAACAGTAAACTGTGCTACAATTTAGGAAACTGAAAAAGATGAAAGAGACAATTTTGGGGGTCCAAATTGGATAGGTGGGTGGCCACCAACATCCACCTAGATCATTCCTCCCCCCTTAGGAAGCAATGGTCCCCATTGCGTTGAGTTACTCCATCTGTTGAACTTGTCTTGCAATCTCTGATGTGTCCAGTAATGGGGGGAAGCATGGTCGATGACGGTCCACACTGAACAGTTGGTGCAGGGGAAGGAATGGAGGAATGATGTGCTTCAAAGCATTGTTGCACGTAGCCTTGGTACTGGTGTAAGGACCATGTCGGAGTGGTCTGCGTTTCTGATGGGTTATGGTAAGGCGTTCTTTCTGCAGATGTAACCAAACTTTGTCGCCCACGTGAAACTTGTGTGGTACGCCTGTGGGTGAGGAGAAGTTGTTCCTGTGTTTTGTCATGACTGTATCCCTTTGCTGCTGCTGCTGCGTGGAGGAACCCTTTGCGGGGGTCATGGATGTAGCAATGATCTTCCCCTTAGTTTGGGAGTGAACCATACAGATGAATTTCCTGGTCTGTGATATGAGCTTGCTGCCTTTCTTAGCAGTGATCAAAGATGTGGTCGTAGATGGGGCTATCTCTGGTATCCTGTATAATGAATTATTCAAAGAAATAATGACAGCACGAGGCCTTGACTCATACACAGCATGTCGCCTCCACAAGTATGGCTGGCCTAGTAATACATCACAAACATCCAGAGGTGTAACATCACACAGTACCTCGTCTGTGAATGGTTTGATGCTGTAGGGAAGGCGGCACTGCTGGCGAACTTTGAGATCTCGTCCTTCATGAAGCCACCCGATACTGTATGGCTGTGGGTGTGGTGTAGTCGGTAGGCCAACCGCTTCACGACCTCTGCTGAAATCAGGTTCTTTTGGCTGCCACTGTCGACAATGAATTGTAGCGGCGAACCCTTCACCCACATCTGTGAGTGGAAAAGACGTTCCCCCTCCTCTGGCTCTTCGGGCTCATTCTTCTGGATCTTGGCAGTGGCAACAATGGCGCTGGGATCCGCATCAATGATCTGCTTCCCTTTTCCATTCCCCTTGTCGGGTTCTGGTTCAGGGTCGGAACATGTATCTGATTCGGAAGCCTTCAACTCGCCACCAATGACTGCTTGGTCCGACACTCACTTGTGTTATGAGTGGGACTCTTGTGGAACTCACACCACTTTCCTGTGTCCTTCTTCGGCTTTGTGGTGTTGTTCTTTTCTTGTGGCTTTGACGGGTTGTCCTGGGTCCCCCCGCCTTGGCTTTGTCCTTTGGTCTTCTGATTTGCAGATCCAAAGTCTCGCTTCTTCTGTTTTAACTTTTGCTCGATTTTGACAGCGTATCGGTATGCTGTGCCGAGTGAGGAGATGTCCAAGAATTCCATTTCTTCCTGAATGTATCTATGTAGGCAACCGCGGGATTTGAGTACCAGATGCCGCTCAGAATCTTTATACCCAACTATGTGCGAAGGGTATGAAAAATGTTTCTGAACTCAGACACATCTTGGTCTTGTCCCTACCGCAGCGTGGTCCATCTGATGTATTTGTCCTCATAGCTTTTAACAGGGTAGTACTGCTCCTTGATGGCATTCCGAAAGTCATTCCAAGTGGGTGCGGCTTAAAATAACGAGCCTGTACTTTCATCCTTCTGCTCGCAGTAGGTTTCCCACCAGTCCTTTTGGTGGGGGGCTGCTTTGAGAAGAGCGAAAACAATCTTTTCCCGACTTGAAAATTCATGAACAGAGAAATACCCATCTAGCAGATTTAACCATTTATCTACGGCATCTGCATCTATTTTACCCTCGAAGATGGGGATTTCAAAATTAACTTGTCCCTTAAA
>APFE030127338.1:0-20109 GCA_000404065.3 Pinus taeda | reverse complement strand
CTTGAAAGAAAAGATTAGTACAACACCTGTACTAGCACTGCCTGATCTACAAAGACCATTTGAGATCCAAATAGATGCCAGTGACTATGCCATGGGAGCAGTGTTGACACAACACGGTAAACCCATCTGTTATCATTCTGAGGCTTTTAATCCTGCAATAGTTAACTATCCTACATATGATAAAGAATTGTATGCATTAGTTCATAGTGTGAAAAAGTGGAAACACTACTTAATGGGCAAAGAGACAGTAATACATACTGATCATCAACCACTTCAATATCTACACTCCCAAACTAAGTTGCAGCAATCAAGACATTACAGGTGGATGGGTTTTCTACAAAAGTTTCATTTGGTCATTAGATATAAAAAGGGCATACATAACAAAGTTGTAGACATGTTGTCTAGACCCATTATAATTGCATCTACTATACTTAAGCATAATTCTGTACTACATGAAAGCTACATTAAACAATATGCTCAAGATATAGATTTTAAAGATGTATATGCAACTTTGAGTCAAGGCAAAAAGGTAGAAGAATTGGATTATCATGTGAAGGACTGACTCTTATATCATTGGGAAACTCTGCATTCCACAAACAGAGAGAGTAAATATAATTAGAGAGGCACACACTTCTTTGATATCAGGTCATTTTCGGGTAAGTAAAATAGTTGCATAGCTCCAAAGATTTTGTTATTGGCCGAAAATGAATGAGATAGTTTCTAGATATGTAAGAGGGTGTACTATGTGTGCTAAAAGTAAGCCTAACAATAGAAAACTAGGCTTGTACACTCCATTACCAGTTCCTTCTCACCCTTGGGAAAGTGTTTCCATGGATTTTGTTGGGGGACTGCCTAAGTCTAGAAAAGGTCATGATTATATGTATGTGGTTGTGGACAGGTTCAGCAAAATGTGCATTTTGGTACCTTGTAATAAACATATTACAGTTGAACAAACTGCAAAACTATTATTTGAACATGTATGGGTTCATTTTGGGTTACCCACTTCTATTGTATCTAATCGAGACACCCGATTTGTGGGGAAGTTTTGGTCAAGTCTATGGGAGCTGATGGACACCCAACTGAAGAAAAGAACATCTTTTCATCCACAAACTGATGGCCAGACAAAAGTAGTTAACAAGACAGTGATCCAGTTACTCAAAGGATATTGCAGCAAACATCCTAAGCTTTGGGATGAACATTTGTGTTATGTGCAACATGCTTACAATAGAGAAAAACATTCTTCTACACAGAGATCTGCTTTTGAGACCTGTTTTGGTTTCACACCAAGGTCTCCTTTGGATTTTGTCTTTAGTAAAGATACCACAGTTGAGGGACACAGTGATGTGGACAAGGAAACTAGTTTCATTGAACAAATCCAGGAGATCCACTAGGCAGTACAAGAATAGTTGGAGAAGAGCCAAGCCAAATACAAGGCAAGGAATGACAAGTATCGGATGGAGCATAGTTTCCAAGTTGGAGACCAAGTCTGGCTGTATATAAGCAAGGACAGGATGCAAGGTGAAGGTAAAAAGCTAAAGCCTATCAGGTATGGACCTTTCAGGATACTTGAGAAGATTGGTGAAAATGCTTTTCGCCTTGATCTACCAGCTTACATGCACATCTACTCAGTCATAAATGCAGATTGCTTGAGATTGTTTAAAACCTCACTGATTGAGGATCTTGAAGAGTAGAGTCAGTTTCCTTCTATTGATGACCTACTACCTGAATATCTTAATGAATTACAGGAAGAAACAGTGCTAGACAGGAAGGTGAGGACGACACGCAGGGGAGATGTTGAGTACCTCAGAATTGGGCTCAAAGGTTCAAAGCCGAGCAGTCCAAAGTGGATAGAGATTGGACAAGTGAGAAAATTGTACGCTCACTTAGTCGATGCTTGAAAACCAACTTTTGGTGGTCCAAAAGCTTTTCAGTGGTAAGGTCGTGATCTGAAGGATCCATGAAGAAAAATCAGAGAACCATGACTGTATCAAATCAGGAGAAAACTTCGAATTCAAGAGCACAGAGCGATCAGAAAGGCCTCTAAACAGTGGCAGTTGGCAGCAAGAGAGGGACGATGAGGACCTCGGTCAAAGCGCGTTGACCGAGGCCCATGGAGACCGTGCAGGAGGCTAAACTAGCACTTGGGAAGCCCGAATCGGATGGAAGCTGGTAAAACCATGGGGAAAAAGCGCTAAAGGCTAAAGGCGGGACCCACGCTCCAAAACCAACGGTATTTATGGGGAGCACCCTTAGGGGGTAAGCGGATTTGGAGAAAAACGAGTGATTCGACTCAGCACCTGATGCGTGGCAGGTGGAGGAGAGAGAAAATCAACGGTCATCGCACACTAACGGTCGATCAAGTCAACCATGTGAAATGAGCGAATGGCGTCGGATATGGGGGCTCCAAATATAACGGTTGAGAACACGCCCCATGGAAGAATCGAATTCGATAGGGGATTACACCGCGATCTATATGGATTTGAAGTCCGATTTGACCGTTTAGTGGTGGATGACTCATTCTACGATGTAACCGAAGAATCGAACCGACGAGGAAGAGCTGGCGCAGTTCATAGGAGGACAAGTGGCCACTCCCTGTGAGCTATTGAGGATGACACAAAGACAGGGAATTCTGAGTGAATAGCAGCAAGCGATCCGACGAAGGCAGAAGGGGAATCAAATAGTCATGAGATCGACTGGCTTAAAAGCCATTAACAAAGAATAGAAAAGACACAGAGAGAGGTCACTAAGAGGAAGGACCCGAGAAAAGAGGACGAAGACAGAGAAAGGAAGATACAGTGAAGCAAAGAGCAGAAAGACAGAGAGTTGAGCTGACCTACAGCATAAGGCAACATCGAGCAATCCCTGAGAGGATCTGTCGAGAACTAAGCACCACATTGGGCTCCTCTTAGTAAAGACCAGAGAGGTCAAAGAGCTTGTAAGGCAAAGAGTCTGTGTACTCTAGTGGCTTGGGGAATCCAAGAACCACCCTACCAAGCATTATTTCTGTTTCAGGAGACTCAACTTGAGCTCCTCATTGTAATTCTTTGCTTTAAAGACAAAATAAAAGAAGGCCACCACTGAGAGCTGGACCGGAGATGTAGCCCTAGAGGATAGGGTGAGCTCCTTATTAATTTGTTGTGTTCTCTTATTTTCTTACTGTGTTTCTCTTTTATTTTCCATCTTCCAGTGTCTGTGTATTTTGAAATCTGATCGATCCGTTGCCTAAAATAACATGGACACACACCAGCACATGAGTTTGTAATACCTTCATTCAATAATTAATTAACTGAGGTCACTCAAGGGTGATTTTCAGATCAAAGTTTTTTGCTGGGTTCTCTTTTTGCAGCTTATTTCATGATCTGATTTACAGGGTTACTATATTGATTCACTTGTTCTTACAGCCTTCTGCAGATTTGGGAGAAGACGGTACTGCGGTTTTGAGATGCAGTCAATGGATTGCCACCTCCCATACTGGGCTTGGGCGCCTAAGGGTTTTTCGGGCAAAAATGAATTGCTCCCTGACAGGCTTTTCATCGATTAGCAAGATCTCTTAGTTTTGAGGGTGTAACACCCAGAGGAGCTGGCTTGTTTATTTCACTCTGGAATCTTAGGAGGCTCTCTGAGTCAAGCTATACACATCGCTCCATGAAAATTTCCTGTTGGGTTCTACTCTTTTTGTTAATTTGTAACTACTTATACATTTGGGACCACTGCATGGTTAAAGAACAGTTGTGGCTTGTAAAAGAGGTCGCATTGGTAGTTGGGTTTGTATTTATTTATGGCAAGACGTGTTATGGTTTGCATGAAGGAACAGAGGACTTTTAAATCTCATTGATGTTAATACTTCACAGCTTCATTCCTTAAATATATATGTTCAACATTTTTCCTCTGATGTATTTGTATAATCAATCTCCTGTTATGTGATTGTATAAGTTCGATTTTCCTTTCATATGATTGAATATAGTTTTCCTGTTATGGTTGGAATATACATTAGCTTCCTTCGGATATGTTATTAATTCATCTATACAATGCCATGAGGTTCTACTTAGTTAGGGTGTACATGCCCTTCACTTCAAGTTTTTCTCGTTATTTTCTTTATTAGATGTTCTGGATGAAATGGGTTCTATTTACTTTTGCGGTTATGTACATAGATTCAGGGTTTCTTCGTCTTCAGCTCAGAACCCTTAATTCCTCCAAATTCGGGGTGCGATAGTTAACGGTGTCGTTATTTAGTCACTCTTGAGTCTCATAATTCTGCATTTGAGTTGTAGTATAGGGTTCCAGGCTCTAGGTTTGATATTTTTTTCCTGTATTATCGCTTCTGGCTATGACCTTGGAGTTATACTCAGTCGTGGTTTTGGTTAGTTTGTTTCCCTTCCTATTAACCGAACTTGCAAACAATTTCACTCATGCTTTAAGGAATACTTTCTTCTCTTTACGCTAACAGCTTTGGTAGCTTCCTTCTAGTTCTGGTATTTATTGGTTTTCCCATTCACATAGTTTGGAACATCTCTTGAATTTCTAAGGTGCATACAAGTCCTTAATAATGCTCAGGATTTTCTTAGGTTAAAATTCATACTAAACTACTCAGTATACTTAAGTTAAGGCTTGTGCATAGTTTACACAATTCTGAGTCTTAACCAGGATAATAAATTCGTTCAGAGTAACTTAAAAGCCTAAACAATTTGTTTCCATAATTTCGGGTCATCCCTCTGGTCTTATAACAAAAATGCAACTGCTTTGCAGTTCCTAGTCTACAGGTTTTACCAGCCTATATGTCACATCTAATCTGGTTAGTTATTCACTCTCTACCATTAAGCTTGCTGTAAATAAATGTTCTGTGTTGTCGAGTTCAATCTGGTGTACTTCTAAGGTTAATAACTTCTGGGTAAAGCACATATTTAATACACATTGAAATATGAAACCCTGCTGTTACCATTTCCTAGGAAGATTTGTCAGTGCGGGAGCTTGCTCCCTCTATATCATTACCCTTTAATTAAGTCAAAACCTAAATGGTTCACAAAGCAAATATAAACAGTGCTGCTTACCTGTACTCCTGATTAGTAAATTTAAACGATCATAGTCACCTTTCCATCATTTTGCTTGTCAATCCTCCCAACCTTGAGATTTGTTTTCAGGAACAAATCTCCCCCCAAGCTTGCTGCAAGACTGTTGTCTTCAGCCAATTTTACGCACTCTATGCTAATGCTATCTGGTGATCACCAGACTTAGCATTTCCCACCTACCGTCTGACATTTCAGCACAATCTTTCCTCCCCTCACCCCTTTTTCCCTTGGGGTGTTTCACATTTAGGGGAGGCAGTCAGGTTTTTTCTGGCAACTGCCTTTTTGCCACTTCTTTCATCAGAAGTTACAAATTCTGTTATTACTCAATCATTAACAATACTATCCAGTTTATTTTCTTACAACAGTAAATAAAATATTTACAGTTTTTGTACCGACATTACAATAACACATAAATGTTATTTTCCATTTTCCCTATATCAATTTATACCATTATAAATTGAAAATTATGTTTCTCTACTTATATTAACCAATTTTTTAATGTATTTGTGTCCATTTATTTCCTTTTCTTACCCGCGAGAAAATAATCATTGCAATAAACTCAAAAAACATCGTAATACAAAAATGATATTAAATTATTTTTCTCACCTAATCAATTTCTTAATGTATTTGTGTTCATTTATTTCCTTTTCTTACCCGCGAGAAAATAATCATTGCAATAAACTCAAAAAACATCGTAATACAAAAATGATTTTAAATTATTTTTCTCACCTAATCTCACGACAAATTGGGCTGCTAAACAGCAAATTGAATCCCTTGCTAAACGGCAAATTGGATCCCTCACTAAATGAAAGCTCCCTCATTGCACTAAATGCATTTCGATAAATTACATTTTTTTTTTTAACATTTCCTTGAAGGGTTTTTGTTCAATTTAGTAAGTGTTTGTTATCTTAATTTATGGTTAAGAAGAGTTAGGGGAAGGTCCTTAGGTGAGAGACACGTCGAAGTTGTCACATGTTCATACTATAAAAATCCATGCATGGTGGTAAAGGTGCGGTTACAATGCAATTTTGTTGCTTCCTCTTAATTTATTTTTATTATAATTTAAAAAAAATAGGTGAAGAAAGAATTATGTTTAGTTAAAATTTTAATAGTAAAAATATATGGTTTGAGATGGTGTTATATTTTTATTTTAAATAATTAAATTTATTTAGATCATGGGGTGATAATCATTAATGGTGAATTAGGTTTTATAAGGAAAAATGAGATTATTTAGTTTTTTTAACATTTTATTTTTATATGAGAAATATTTGAAGATGGTTATAGTTTTGATGATTTAGAAGGTTAGGAAAGTCATTGTTGTGAGAAATGTTTGGAAAAAAACTAATTTGGATTATTGCAGGGCACTTGAAGATAAAGAGATTTTAATGATTAACCTTCTCATTATCCCAAACATGACATATTCTTTCATCTTATAGTGTTTCAAGAATTAGGTAACTTCTAGTTTCACTAAGAAATATGTTAGAATTTGTTTTTATTCATGTTTTTATTCTAGAAATGTTGTATTCTTCTTTATCCTAGCAAAAAATGTTGTATTCTTCTTTATTCTAGCCAAAAGGAGAGATATAGGAGAGATGCTTGATCTTTTAAATCACTATTAATCATGTCCTTATAGTATGTAATTTTCCTTTTTCTTATAATTCTTTATCACACTACATTTTTTTTCTTAAATTTAAATGTAATAGTATTTTTAATATAGTTTCATGTAATTTTGGAAAGCCTCTTGTAATCCATGTTTCTTGTTCTTCTGCATTAGATACTGTAATGACCAAACAGTTATATGATTGATTTTCTAAATTACGTGCTAGGTAAATATGAAACATGAATTATTACTTTATTAATGTTGAAATATTATTAGTTCAAAATTATGGATTAAGTAATATTGTAAGTAACTTTATGAGAAAAGTTATTTCCTTCCTCTTGCTTAATTAAAAGAAACAGTTGCCAGCAAACAAGGGGCAACCCTAACTAATTTTCCTTTTTCCATAGAAATGGAAAAGAGGAAAAGGCCTAGGTTGTTGAGGAACAGACAGGGAAAAGGAGGAGAAGGCACAGAAGCAAAGGAGGATAGTGCTATGTCTGGTGAGGACCAGATAGCACCAACACTGTTGTGCGTGATACTGCACAGCTATTAGCATGCATCACATTGCTGAAGGCAGTGGCCGGCAAGTGAGCTTGGGGGAGAGAATCAAGTCTGAATGACTGATCTCGTGGTTGGGAGTATAACAAGCTTTAAATGAGTTTCTCCATTCTGGAAAGGATCAGAAACTAAGAAAAGAACAGTGCAGGTAAGTACATTATGATTACAGTATTTACTTAAGAATTCTTTATAAACCTGTAAGGGTTATTGTTTAACTGTAAATGAGGAAGTAGTATAAGGATGTACTGAGTAGTTCATTTATTCCTTTTTTTTATTAAGACTGACAGGGTAAATCCTCAGTTTATTTTAGTAACCGTTAGACAAACTCAGGGGATATCAACAGGGAATAACCAGTACTACACTGAATGTAAAACAAAGTAAAAAAAAAATAGCGTTGTACACTTCATAGCCGTAGAAGCACGGTCAAAGTAAAATATAAAATCCTGCTATTCTGTGTAAGCAACATATAAGACAGCGAGCAGAAGAATGTTCAGCAATATGAAAAAGATTTCATTGTAAGTTGTTAACTAACGTACAGCAACATTAAATTAACTATACTATAAGTTGTAAATTCCAGAGGGGTTCACTGATCTTATATTGCTTCCAGCACTCGTACCACGAGGGACAAGTGACTGTGCATAGCATTATACAGACCCGTAACCAGATAGATTTAACTGAACACATTATATGACCCGAGACGAGAACCTATTATAGTAATCATGGAAGGATGTAAACGACCTATGTATGAAACCATAAAAACATACATTGCAGATAATTTCTTAACTGAACTCTATCTATAGCATCAGTAGGAAAGAATATATATCGTAAATCCGTGAATAGATTTCTGTGGAAAAAGGAGTCATCAATATAGATATATATATCAGGTACAAGATCCTACGGAGGCATTTCGTAAGAGGAATCGATACCTCGACAGGTAATAATTACAACCGCAACTCATATTTATATTCATGACTGTAATACATTAGAACATCTATTAACAGGAAAACAGAAGTATTTTCTCAATACAAGGCAGCGAATGCTAAACATTGTATAAACCTCGTGAAAACCCATACGTCAAAACGAATAATCAGTGAAGAGAATAAATAGTATGCACAAATTCCAGACGCATTAACAATAACGGACCATGCGATATAAAGAGTCAAATTCCATATAAACATCAGAGTATAATACAATATAATGTCCATTAAGCTCGGCCGAACCTGGAACTAAATAACACACCCGAACAAATAATATCTGTACAAGCATTGTATGAATAAACAGTATGCCGACCGGCTACATTTCTTTGAAATCAAATGAGTTCGGAAGCTCATCATCACATACACGGGTTCCTCGAGGAGTCTTGAGTAAGTTCAGGTTACCAAACCCAGACCTAAACTATAACTACCCAGGATTTAACAAAAGAAGACAAAACCCTCAGTGACAGAAGTCCCCTGTCGAGAGCTTCATATCTCGTGTAAGCCATAACGGAGCACAGTAAACTCCTGGCATAAAGAGAAACAATATTCAGGAAATGATTTAGAGCTAAATGAAAACGCAAGGCCCGTTGGGCTAGGGTAACTCAACCGGAGATACGCGGATTAAATTGAAACCCTGTGAACTCTTATTGCCGCAGATCTTCTCGCCTTGTATCCTAGAAAAGCACACATCGCACTCAGTAAATTAATCATATCATTGAAAATAAGAGAAAAGAACTCAGTCACATTTTAAAGGGCAAGAGTTTACCTGGAGTCGAACGAAAACTCGGCCATTCCAACGTAGAAGACCATCAGCATCATCCTCGACCGAAGTGGGCCGCAGTCCCAATGAAGGTAGAGGGATGTTTCATTCCGAACCAGGAGCAAATCAAGGTAAACAATGGTAGAACGACGGAGGAATCCATCATCGGGAGAGTGCGGCTCTGCAAGCCACCCATTCAAATGACAGACCAAACCCTAGGCATTCTCCGCAAGCCACCCATTCAAATGACAGACCAAACCCTAGGCATTCTCTTTTTAATCAGGGCAAATCGTTTAACACCGTAGATTTCCAGGTTGCAATCCTCGACGTCCATTCCGTGTATGATCCCGAGGGGGCTACGGGCTTAGCTGTGGCATTTACTGCCACCAACTACCACTCTTCCATAACCACGGATCGTATCAGAAGAGATATGCGAGGAGGCCAGCTGTCCCCATCCGGACTTCAAGTTGAACGCCATCCAGTTTAGCAAGTCTCAATCCGAATAACTAGCATTAAGTTCGAAGGCCAGGTGGTAGCGGTAACACCGATGTGATATGGCCGTTCCGCCAACTTATGGTTATAATTACTGTGTGAAATATTACCACGATATCTTAATAGGTGAACTATTATCACGTTATAATAATGTGTGAGATATTATCATCTTAGATTAATAGTAAAATGCCTACGAATGATAATGTGTAAGTTGGTCTGTATGGTAATTAAAAAAAAAATTTTTTTACTGTGTAAGGGTAGTGACATATGGTATCAGAGCCCAGATACAGCACTGTGGCCTCTGGGTAGAACAACAATGACAGACAAGGACACTGTATTAAATAAATAACAAATAGTCATTTCCGATATTACTCTTGAATGTTTCTTTCTATTGTTGCAATGAAGCACAGGATCAAGGTTTTGAAGACAGAGACATGAGGAGAGCGGATAACACACCACGACGACCTGTAATGGGGTAGGGTGTACCCGGCCCAGAAAATAACCCAGAACTGTGGGTGCAACTTAGAGAAGAAGCCAGAATTACGAATCAAGCAATCCTGGAGACAGTACAAGAGCTGAAGAACGAGATGGCTCGACTACGGGAAGACAATGCTCGATTAACGATGGAACAAGAAAGAATTTTGAAAAGTTTGTCTGACAGACAAAATCAATTACCAGTCAATCCTAGTGCAGAATAGCAAAGGACGTCTGAAGAACAGAACCATCACATACCCCCCGAAGGATCGGAGGAGCGAGAGGAACGCTCCGATAATGTATTTGAGCAGCAAACCTCAAAAAGACAAAAGGTAGAATTACAAGGAGAATTCCGCAAGATTAAACCACCACATTTTGACGGAGAACAAGAAGAAGCGGCTGAAGCCTGGATAATTAATATGAACAAGTATTTTCAGCTTTATGAGTATGACAACAATCTTAAAGCACGACTGGCTATTTTTCAATTACAGGGGAAGGCCACCTTATGGTGGGAGGAGGTGAAGATAGTAAAAGGGGTCACCGAGCAGAATATTACATGGGACAATTTTCAAAGGTTCTTTAAGAAGCGATATTTAACGGAACGCTTCTATGATGAAAAGGCAAGAGAATTCCACGATTTGCGATTAGGACAGCAGACTATGGACGAATTCATCACTCGCTTTACTTCCTTACTTCGTTACGTGCCATATATAAGGGAAGAAAAGGCAAAGGTCCAGCGATTTGTTAGCAGTTTGCCACCATATATGCGAGAGAGGATTGAGTTTGACAATCCAAAGTCAATGGATGAAGTAATCCGCAAAGCTAGAATTTGTTATCAACAAAGTAAACAGAAAGGGGAAACTGCTAACAGGAAATGGAATGAGAAGAAAGGTTTTAAGACAGTTGGAAACAGCAAAGGAAATCGCAGCAATGGAAGTAAGGGAAATGGCAAAGGAGCAAACAACAGATTTGCACCAAGAACTGCATCTAAGTTTAGAACTACAAATGAGTCCAAAGTCAGCAAACAGCAACCAAGGTTGGACAGTGAAGGGGTAGCAAGACCCCCGGTGCAGTGCTGGGGTTGTGGGGGACCTCACTACATTAAAAATTGTCCAAAGCAGAAAGGAACTGAACAATTATCCCAAATTCATGAAGCTTCAACAGTTGGCGAGGTTGGTTGCAGTATACCCAGGATTAACGCAGCTTTGGAAGACCATCAGGTGGAATATCAGCCAACCATGGTTGAATTCGAAGGTAAAATCTCAAACCTTATCATATCTGTTTTAATTGACCCCGGGGCTACGTTAAGCTATGTGAGCCCAAAGATAGTGGAACGTTGTAGTTTACAATCTGTTAAATTTAAAAATCCTTGGCTAGTGTAACTAGCTATCGGAGCCAAGCGACGGGTAACAGCCAAAGTCAACGATTGCTCATTTACCATAGCAGACCAGCCAGTGACAGCTGATTTGAATGTACTCCCTCTCGGCTCCTATGATATCCTAATCAGTATGGACTGGTTAGAAAAACACTGGTTATTAGTTGATTGCAAAACCAAAATTATTTACTATAGGGATCAGCAAGGGAACAGAAAAGAAATGCAAGGAATTAAGCAACCAGTGCAGGTTCGACCGATAACTGCAAACCAACTGATAAAATGCATACGGAAGGGGTGTTAGGTCTACGCCATTCAAGTGGGATATGCGAATTCCAAGGATAAATCAACTTCTTTGAACAGTATTCCTATAATACAAGAATTTACAGATGTATTCCCAGAGGAAATTCCTGGACTATCGCCGCGAAGAAATATAGATTCTACCATTGAGCTGGTACCCGGGGCCACACCAGTATCACGAGCACCCTACAGAATGAGTATACCTGAGCTGACAGAATTGAAAATGCAGTTGCAAGAGTTACTAGACAAGGAGTACATTCACCCTAGCGTGTCTCCATGGGGAGCTCCAGTTTTATTTGTCAAGAAAAAGGATGGTACTCTCCGGATCTGTATTGATTACAAACAATTGAATAAGTTGACCATCAAAAATAAGTATCCTTTACCCCGGATCGATGAATTGTTCGATCAAGTGAAAGGCACAACAGTGTTCTCCAAGATCGATTTGCGATCAGGATATCATCAAATCCGAATTAAAGACGAGGACATCGCTAAAACGGCTTTTAGAACGAGGTATGGACATTACGAATTTGTGGTTTTTCCGTTTGGGCTAACCAACACCCCTGCAACTTTCATGTGTTTAATGAACAGCATTTTCCACCCATACTTGGATCGATTTGTGCTGATATTCATTTATGACATATTAATATATTCACGCACCATCGAAGAACATTATGAACATCTCCGAATGGTATTACAGACCCTTCGAGAGCACCAGTTGTACGCGAAATTTAGTAAGTGTGACTTCTTTAAGGAGGAAATCCAATATTTGGGTCACGTGATCACAAAGGATGGAATTGCAGTAGATCCGGAAAAGATAAAGGCCATAATGGAATGGCCTGTGCCAAAAGATGTAGCGGACGTCCGATCTTTCATGGGATTGGCTGGGTATTATAGGAGATTCGTGGAAGGTTTCTCAAAGGTAGCTTTCCCCATTACCTCATTACAGAAGAAAGGAAAGGCATTCCATTGGACCCCAAATTGCCAGAAAAGTTTCGAGCAACTGAAACATCTGCTCACCATGGCACCTATTCTGAGTATAGCAGATCCTAATAAGGATTATGTGGTCTACACAGATGCAAGTAAGGAAGGATTGGGAGGAGTCTTAATGCAAGAAGGCAGGGTAATTGCTTACGAATCCCGTAAATTAAAAGAACATGAACAGAGATATTCCGCCTATGACTTGGAACTGGTTGCTGTTATACATGCTCTGAAGATGTGGTGGCATTATCTTATGGGCAGGAAATTTCTACTGCTCACCGACCACCATAGTTTGACCAATTATTTCAGCCAGCCTATTTTAAACGCTAGGCAAGCGCGGTGGATGGACTTTTTAAGCGGTTTCGACTTTGACATAAAACATTTGCAGGGGAAAGCGAATAGAGTGGCAGACGCTTTAAGAAGGAAAATACAAAGTTTGTATGAAGTTTCCATTAGTGGATGGAAAAACCCCTTTCTACACATAATAAAGGAAATTTCAGACCAAGATACAGAATATCAGCAGCTAAAACAACAAATACAACAATCTGCTAGAGGGGACAGTCAACAAGAATATACGGTAGATGATGCTGGATTAATCTACTTCAAGCAAAGGATATATGTGCCCAATCAAAGCAGAATTAAAAATCTGATTATGGACGAGTTCCACATCAGCCATTATGCTGGCCACCCAGGTTATCAAAAGATGATAACAACAATCCGGAAAGAATATTTCTGGCCAGGAATGAAGAGGAATATTGTTGAATACTTGGCACAGTGCTTAGCGTGTCAGCAAATTAAAGCCGAACATCAGCATCCTGCAGGACTGTTACAACCCTTGCCCATTTCAGAATGGAAATGGGAAATCATCTCCATGGATTTTATTACGGGGTTACCTAGAACAAAGAAAAACAATGATTCCATTATGGTAGTAGTGGACAAATTAAGTAAGGCTGCACATTTCATACCGGTGCAATCTACATACAGAGCTGCACAAATCGCTCACATGTTTATGCAGAATGTGTTCAGATTGCATGGCCTTCCAAAAACAATAATTTCCGATCATGATGTGAAGTTCACATCAGCTTTTTGGAAGACATTGTTTACTGATTTAGGAACTCAGCTGAATTTTAGTACAGCATACCATCCGCAAACTGATGGACAGACGGAATGAGTGAACCAAGTGGTAGAAGATATGCTAAGGGCATATGTTATGCAACAACCCACACGGTGGGAAGAATATCTACATTTGGTGGAATTTGCGTATAACAATGGGTATCACACCTCAACGCAAATGAGTCCATTTGAGGTTATGTATGGCCAAAAATGCCGTACACCCTCCAGCTGGGGAGGGCCTGAGGATAAATTAAGTCTAGGACTTGAAATGCTTAAAGAGATGGAAGACATGGTAAAGAGAGTGCGTGTTAATTTGAAAGCGGCTCAGGATAGACAAAAGAATTTCGCTGATCGGAAAAGAAGATTTAAGGAGTATCAGGTTGGGGATCATGTGTAGTTTCGAATTCAGGCCAAAAGAAGTACCTTGCAGTGGACTGGTTGCGCTAAATTGGCGCCCAGATATTGTGGGCCCTTTCAGATTTTGGCAAGGGTCGGACCAGTGGCATACCAGCTGGCCTTGCCAAGTCACATCCGGGTCCATAACGTATTCCATGTTTCAGTCCTAAAGAAGTATGTGTATGACCCTAAGCATGTAATCCGATGGCAGGATATACAGGTCCAACCGGAAGGAGAAGTGCTGGTCGAGCCGCTGAGCATTCTCGACCAGAGAGAAGTGCAGCTGCGGAAACGAGTTATTACCCAAGTTAAGGTACAATGGCGGCATTTTGGGCCCGAGGAGGCCACTTGGGAGGACAAAGAATTGATGAAGAAAACATATCCAGACCTGTTCTTGACTGTAAGACACCGAGACGGTGTCTAATCTCAGGGGGAGGAGATGTAATGACCAAACAGTTATATGATTAATTTTCTAAATTACCGTGCTAGGTAAATATGAAACAAGAATTATTACTTTATTAATGTTGAAATATTATTAGTTCAAAATTATGGATTAAGTAATATTGTAAGTAACTTTATGAGAAAAGTTATTTCCTTCCTCTTGCTTAATTAAAAGAAACAGTTGCCAGCAAACAAGGGGCAACCCTAACTATTCCTTTTTCCATAGAAATGGAAAAGAGGAAAAGGCCTGGGCTGTTGAGGAACAGACAGGGAAAAGGAGGAGAAGGCACAGAAGCAAAGGAGGATAGTGCTATGTCTGGTGAGGACCAGATAGCACCAGCACTGCTGTGCGTGATACTGCACAACTATTAGCGTGCATCACATTGCTGAAGGCAGTGGCCGACAAGTGAGCTTGGGGGAGAGAATCAAGTTTGAATGACTGATCTCATGGTTGGGAGGATAACAAGCTTTAAATGAGTTTCTCCATTCTGGAAATGATCAGAAACTAAGAAAAGAACAGTGCAGGTAAGTACAATATGATTACAGTATTTACTTAAGAATTCTTTATAAACCTGTAAGGGTTATTGTTTAACTGTAAATGAGGAAGTAGTATAAGGATGTACTGAGTAGTTCATTTATTCCTTTTTTTTATTAAGACTGACAGGGTAAATCCTCAGTTTATTATAGTAACCGTTAGACAAACTCAGGGGATATCAACATGGAATAACCAGTACTACACTGAATGTAAAACAAAGTAAAAAAAAAATAACGCTGTACACTTCATAGCTGTAGAAGCACGGTCAAAGTAAAATATAAAATACTGCTATTCTGTGTAAGCAACATATAAGACAACGAGTAGAAGAATGTTCAGCAATATGAAAAAGATTTCATTGTAAGTTGTTAACTAACGTACAACAACATTAAATTAACTATACTATAAGTTGTAAATTCCAGAGGGGTTTACTGATCTTATATTGCTTCCAGCGCTCGTACCACGAGGGACAAGTGACTGTGCATAGCATTATACAGACCCGTAACCAGATAGATTTAACTGAACACATTATATGACCCGAGGCGGGAACCTATTATAGTAATCATGGAAGGATGTAAACGACCTATGTATGAAACCATAAAAACATACATTGCAGATAATTTCTTAACTGAACTCTATCTATAGCATTAGTAGGAAAGAATATATATCGTAAATCCGTGAATAGATTTCTGTGGAAAAAGGAGTCATCAATATAGATATATATATCAGGTATAAGATCCTACGGAGGCATTTCGTAAGAGGAATCGATACCTCGACAGGTAATAACTACAACTGCAACTCATATTTATATTCATGACCGTAATACATTGGAACATCTATTAACAGGAAAACAGAAGTATTTTCTCAATACAAGGCAGTGAATTATAAACATTGTATAAACCTCGTGAAAACCCATACGTCAAAACGAATAATCAGTGAAGAGAATAAATAGTCTGCACAAATTCCAGACGCATTAACAATAACGGACCATGCGATATAAATAGTCAAATTCCATATAAACATCAGAGTATAATACAGTATAGTGTCCATTAAGCTCGGCCGAACCTGGAACTAAATAACACACCCAAACAAATAATATATGTACAAGCATTGTATGAATAAACAGTATGCCGACCGGCTACATTTCTTTGAAATCAAATGAGTTCAGAAGCTCATCATCACATACACGGGTTCCTCGAGGAGTCTCGAGTAAGTTCAGGTTACCAAACCCAGACCTAAACTATAACTACCCAGGATTTAACAAAAGAAGACAAAACCCTCAGTGACAGAAGTCCCCTGTCGAGAGCTTCATATCTCGTGTAAGCCATAACGGAGCACAGTAAACTCCTGGCATAAAGAGAAACAATATTCAGGAAACGATTTAGAGCTAAATGAAAACGCAAGGCCCGTTGGGCTAGGGTAACTCACCCGGAGATACGCGGATTAAATTGAAACCCTGTGAACTCTTATTGCCGCAGATCTTCTCGCCTTGTATCCTGGACAAGCACACATCGCACTCAGTAAATTAATCATATCATTGAAAATAAGAGAAAAAAACTCAGTCACATTTTAAAGGGAAAGAGTTTACCTAGAGTCGAACGAAAACTCGGCCATTCCAACGCAGAAGACCATCAGCATCATCCTCGACCGAAGTGGGCCGCAGTCCCAGTGAAGGTAGCGGGATGTTTCATTCCGAACCAGGAGCAAATCAAGGTAAACAGTGGTAGAACGACGGAGGAATCCATCATCGGGAGAGTGCGGCTCCGCAAGCCACCCATTCAAATGACAGACCAAACCCTAGGCATTCTCTGCAAGCCACCCATTCAAATGACAGACCAAACCCTAGGCATTCCCTTTTTAATCAGGGCAAATCGTTTAACACCGTAGATTTCCAGGTTGCAATCCTCGGCGTCCATTCCGTGTATGATCCCGAGGGGGCTACGGGCTTAGCTGTGGCATTTACTGCCACCAGCTACCACTGTTCCATAACCACGGATCGTATCAGAAGAGATATGCGAGGAGGCCAGCTGTCCCCATCCGGACTTCAAGTTGAATGCCATCCAGCTTAGCAAGTCTCAATCCGAATAACTAGCATTAAGTTCGAAGGCCAGGTGGTAGCGGTAACACCGATGTGATATGGCCGTTCCGCCAACTTATGGTTATAATTAATGTGTGAAATATTACCACGATATCTTAATAGGTGAACTATTATCACGTTATAATAATGTGTGAGATATTATCATCTTAGATTAATAGTAAAATGCTTACGAATGATAATGTGTAAGTTGGTCTGTATGGTAATTAATTTTTTTTTTTTGTTTTACTGTGTAAGGGTAGTGACAGATACCCAATGTTGGTTGTCTTATTTTGGTATATTTAAGTATCTAATCTTTGTAGGAAAATGCTTATTTATATGAGAATATCATAAAAGAATTGACTTTAATTTTGATATCAAGTGATAATTTTTTTTGTAAATGTGTTATATATATATATATATAATTATAAATAAATTAGACTCTATATAAATAATAGAAACCACAATCTCATTAAGATAAGTTTTCAAACATCACCCATTTTATAATTTGCTTTTGAAATGAATTAATTTTTCCACTTTACATATATTTTTATTCAAATTTATATAAAAGAGAGGAAAAAATGATAGACATACAAACCTCTATTTTAAAAAAAAATGATAATTAATTTTAAAAATAATTAATAAAAAATGGTAGCAATTATATATATATATA
Organism: Pinus taeda; assembly: GCA_000404065.3. Classification (NCBI taxonomy): domain Eukaryota; kingdom Viridiplantae; phylum Streptophyta; class Pinopsida; order Pinales; family Pinaceae; genus Pinus; species Pinus taeda. The sequence goes on along the minus strand of APFE030127338.1, from coordinate 2,303 downwards.
TATATTAATTTATTTGTAGAAAAAGTTTCATAAACAGTAACCCAATTGTTTCATGGTGAATTTAAAAACTCTATTATAAAAATAAATGTATATAACTTTTGATTTCTTTATATTATTATTTAAAAATTATTAAATTTAATTTTTATTCAAAATTATAATAATAATTTTTAATTATTTAAATCAAAAAGTTTCATAATTTTATTTTAGCGAATATTTATAAAATAATGATCTATTAATAATATTATTTAATTGTAAGTAAAGTAAAAACAAATTTTTATTTTCTAATTATTAAACCAAAATTAATGAATATTAAATATTTCTACGATAATTAATATTAATATTTACAACTTTTACATATCTTATTTTTTTTTTTAAAATTATATTTTCCAAATTTACTATTAAGACGTTTATCTATCTATTTGTTCTTTTAAATAAGAAATGAATAAAAGAGACAGAGAAGACATGTTCTCTTCATGTAATAAATATGATAGACAATGTCATCCGCATCAGGGTTCAAATTTTATATTTACTCTCTATCTCGAATAAAAGTTGTAGGATTATTGTTAGTATGTGGTTGTAAGTGATAAGTCGCTATGGAAGTGATGGGTAGCTCAAGTGATGTGGACGTGGAAATGAAGTCTCACGACACGGGAAGCCTTGGTAGCTAGATAAATAATAGACATATAAACACAAAAATAAGAAAATCCTACCAAACCTATAAAATTTATAAAAATTATTATTATTTTCAAAATTTTTCTTTTGATTTGATTTTATATTTATATTAAATTTTATAAGAATTATTAAATATTAAATTTATTATAAATTACTCATTATAATTTTTTTGTATTTTCATATTTCTCGTCTCGTTTGTGTAGAAAGTACTAATGGAAATATAAAATTTTTTATTTAATGATTTATATATTCCATTTTTTTTTCTAAGTAAGATTAATCTATTGATAAAATAAAAAGGTATTTACAGAGTGTCCTTGCGAGAAAGGGACTTGGCCTAAATCAGCATGCTATCTGAGACTGCCCCAACAGAGGGGAAACCAGTCTGGAAGAGAGAAAGAGATATAAAAAGACACTTGATTTATCCATAGTTTTCTAAAGAGAACCAAGAAAAACAACATTGCAAACCCACCCAGAAACCAGCAGTGCGTTACCGCCAACCTAGACAAAAAACAAGATAGAATAGACCAAAAACTAAGTGAAGTGCCACCTTGAAGACGTGACGCGCGCAACAAATTCCTCCGTGGCATGTTCCTCCACAATCACGCAAGCCTAGTCATCTGGGTTGTCCGAATCAGCATGGCCCACCGCCCACTGAGCTCCTTCTCTGCTGCCAGAGCTGCGGGCGCGACGTGTCCACCATGCGGCTTTCCACAGCGTACGTGTCACTCTGTAGGCCCATGTCCATATGCGAGCTGCCAGCAACGACCTTTCCATGCTTTCTATTCTGACCACCATTACCACCTTGTTCTTCGTCGTTGCCTCTGTCTCAACTTGGACCAACGCTATGTGTCTCCTCCATGGAAATTGTCATAGGGATGTTCTGCTTAGCTTCTTCAGTGATGGAGATGGAGACAGTGGTGACAATGACCGGGCAGAGAGCTTCGGAACCAGAATTGTGTGGTATGGGGGACCTCGTGCAGGGGCAGAGGGAAGGGCAGCCACCTCATTATGACCAAAGCAGTGGAGCCCTGCTCTGCCCCTGGTATTCGGATAGTGGGGATTTTCCGCACAGGAAGTCAGGGAATTCAAAATACTTCGATGCCGAGCATGAGACTCGGAGCTACCACCTCGCCTGCCACTGCGTTTGCTATGCATGCGGTGGCGAACCATGGTGGAAAGAGGAGGAGAGAATGATTCAGGGTAAGTAGAAGGGGAATAGACGGGAATTTTGCACAGAGGAATCAAAATGTTGGAGAACAGGCGCTGAACTGTGGAGAATTGTTTGGGAATGGTGGTAACCATTGCGTGAATCAAGGCAGAAGAAAATCTAGCAGCGTCGCCCCGTGCTGGTTCTCTTAGTTAGCTCTGCTGCCTTCGGAGGGCAAACACAATGGAATAGGGGAAGAATGCCTAGATTGTGATCGAGCGCCATGGTTAAAGAGGGCATGGCTCTGCCTCTAATATAACGGGCATTTAATGCCGCCAGCGAGGTGCCCTGAGAGTCATTAACTCTGGTCTTGGGAAGATTGTTGAGGGCCAAGTGGCCAACAGTCTGCGGTCGTCCCATCTCCTCGCCATTAACGCATTAATGGTCACCAGCATCCCGAGTTATATATTCCATATTAATATTT
>APFE030127332.1:0-23305 GCA_000404065.3 Pinus taeda | reverse complement strand
ATCAAAAGTTAAATTTCCAATTTCTTGTTTTCGTTTACTTCTCTTCTTCTTTCCTTCAAGTTCAACATCCACAATTTCTGCATCTTCATTGGCTGATGCAGCTTCTTCTTCATCATATTCTTGATATAAATCTTCTAAATCCCTTTCATATTTTGACCTTTTCAATCTTCTTTTATGATGTGTTGCATTTCATCTTCCTCATCTTCATCATATTCAACATCCACCATCTGCTTCTTAGGCATCCTTAAACTACGTCACTGAGATGTTTCATTTCCGTTCTCATCTTACTCACACTCACCAACTGGACCATGCTTCTTGGTGGTCCTTGATATTTTACTAATGCTTCCTCACCATCATCATCCTCATCATGTTCACCATCCAGTATGTGTTTCTTAGGTATCCTTGTCCTTTTATGAACATGTTCGCCAACTAATAAATTATTAGTCATTTCTTCCTTCTTTCTAGAAGTAATTCCCTTGGCATGATGTGTATCCATCTTTGCAATAGATACATTGGTATAAAACTGAAGGTCCTTCTTAGGTGATTCTTGCATTTCCACCCTTACAAGGAAGTAATCTTCATCATCTGAATTTTCCAGCACATTGGATATGGAGTCAACTCATGTCCTTGAGTGCAGTAGTATGGCATACCTAATATGAAATCTTCCATATAATCATCAACAGATCTTGACCAGCAACATGTATTTAGACAAATTTAAAACGTAAACCGCTACCTTCATTAAATTTAATGGTATGAAACATATTCCGCCATGGGTGTCAACACCTTTAGATTATAGAAATATTCTCAATTAGGTAACTCAGCGCCATTAGAGGACTAAGCATGGAAAATCCTTGCATGCACATGTTAAATAGAACGGGAAAAATGTTGATGACAACACAATGGGATATACAGGAACTACAAAATAAAATGGTAAATAAAATATGTTGCCTTCGACTGATGAAAATATAACCATAACAAATCCATATTAAACTTATATTTATCAAGGAGGGGGTCAAATTTCTCGATGTGTACATTTCTTTTATCATTTAATCTGAAGAACTTAATTCATGACATGGAATTAAGTGATTAAAAAAACTACAACTAATGAAATTTAATCCCTCTCAGTGCTTGATAAATTTGGATTTAATATCAACCAACAATGGTTTAATATTTTTTTGGATGCTGTCACATGTCTATGTACATGAAAACATCTCTATCATACTGGCCCGCAAAGCACCTCACTACTCTCACTGCACAAAGGCACATACCAGTATATGATATTTTAGAGCTTGGTAGATGTATGAAAGATTGTTAAGGTAAATTCACGAGCAGAGTTGGATTTTTATATTACCAAGGCACCTATGCATGTACCAGTGACATAAAAGAGAAATTACTCTGAACTGACAATAGTTTTGTTCAACGGGATTGAACAAATGGCATAAATCCTAGGTTATTTGGTGGTAGTTGAGATGGTACTAAACAATAAAAGAATAATTAAAATATGATATAAATTTGTTTGTACATCATATGCCCAACTTATAACTGAAGAATAAGTATTTGACGTCGTTTCCCACCTTTAGTTTCTTGTGGAGGCTTCCTAGATGCAGATGAGCCTTCCAAACCCTTCTGTTTGGTTCCTCTTGGATTGTTAGATGCAGATGAAGCTTCCAAACCCTTCTGTTTGGTTCCTCCTAGATTGTTAGTGGAATTTGCATGAATAGTATGAGTAACTCCACCTACCTTAAGCTTCACCTTTGTTAACTGAACCTCTTGAGAAGGCGGATCATCTTGCTGTAGCACTGATTTATCCAAAGACTTCATATCAGCATACCTGTTACGAGAGGCTCTTCCATCAATCGATGTTTTGACTTGTCCCCCATTCTGACCTTTGCTAGTTGATTTTGATAGTGCTACGTGATGACTATCCATAGTCCGCCCTTTTGCCCTCCTACCTCCATGTGTCATTCCACTATGCCTAGAGTCCATTACTCCTTTTAGTTGACTCAGATTGTGGGAATCTGAGGATCTTCTCTCCAGCACTTTGTGCCAATCAGAATTATGCCAGTCCCTCGAAGACCCACATGACTAGGGCCTTGGCAGCCTTCGATGCTTTTCACATTTCCCTGCACATATCGATCCCTATTCCTATCCTGGTCCCTTTCACGATCATGATCCAATATGTCGTGACTACCATTCCCCTCATAAGAATCCTCCCTATCCATCCCACCATCACGAAACCACTTCGAGCGATCTAAATCATCGTAGTGTCACTTCCGCTTGAATGCTTCACCAAATCTGCCCCTTTCCTTCTTGGCCTTCTCCCCAGTCAAATACTCCTTGGAATCCCTCTCATAATGAAACCCATCCCTGTGACTTTTCTCCCTGAAATACTTCTCAGGCCTCTTACTCCGCTCATAATCTTGAGGCTTGGAATCCCTCTATCATACTTCCTGTCATGATTCCTATCATTATCTGGGCTCCTGTCGCAATACTTGCCATTATGGTCTGTAGCATCCCTCCAAACCCTCTTCATTTCATCCCTCTCGGGTACCCAGTCATCATCTTCACCATCCATTTTGTGACTAGTTGAGTTATTACTTTTACGCAAATCATCCTTCCCGGTCTCAAATTTACCCTTGCTATTACTACTCCTTGGCATTCTCTTGTAATCATCACCATGAGAATGACGATTAGAATACTTACCACATTCTTCGTTCAAACCCTTATCAACATTTCCAGCACTTCAAGGACTTGAGGGTGGGGAATTTGATGACGACGAATGCTCGTACTCATTGAGAAGCATTGCATGGGATCAACCCGATCTGTGCTTCCTTACCGAAAATGCCTGTGGCTTCCTCACGTCTTTAATGCCATCATAGTCCAGCTGCTCGACCCTCTCCATGCCTGCACCCTATGCAACAAAATCCTTTAGAAAAAATCTCAAAAACCCAACAACAAAACCCTCATATACTCCACGAACCCTTGACCAATATCTGCAACAAAATCCTTTAGAAAAAAACCTCAAAGACCCAGCTTCCTCCTTTGTCAGGGTTCTTTCAGAGATGACTTAAAGGATGCCATGAGTTCTATGCTCAAATTTATGTCAAATACTAGGGCTCCCTTCATGGAAAATGTGTATCCATGCTTCAACTACTTCGACGATAGAAGCATTTCTTTGGATTATGCACTGTTTAAGTCCATGGCTCTGGTGGTGCAAGACGTAGGTCGTTGTTATTGCAACTTATTTGAAGCCATGGTGGATTCTATTTTGCCCGCAATTGAATACTTCGATATCCCAACATCACACTCATCGTTACTAAAAGCGAATGCCCTTTTGCTGGTGACGAGAAGACCACAGTTGAGAATGCTTAGACTTACAACAATAATCTCATTTAGTATGTACTATTGAATGAAGGGACACCCAAGAGAATGGGAGTGGGGAATATCTTCGCTCTTTTCAATGAACACAACAAAGTGGGGTATGAGACAGAGCGTCACTTTGGGCTCTTCGATCAATATATAGTTTGTAGATATGAAAGAAAGCATTTAGAGATGTTATTATTTAAAATAGAAAATTTTGGCTACATAAGGGGTTTCAGGGACATTGCATAAAATAGAGACTTCGATTTCTAGGTAATGGAGGCTTTGCAACACTTACTCTCCATATATAATTGAAGAGAAACTAGGAAGAACCTACGGAGGTGAAAAACAAGGAAGAATTTCCTAAAATATTGTATAACTGTAACATAAAATTTACTGCAATGCATTCATCTTGCTCAATTTTCAGGGTAGACAATTCCGCCTAACTCGTATGTTTTGACACTGGACAGAACTCAAACTCTAGGTCAAGAAAGATAGCAAATTCTGTGAGCCTCTTACTGGTGGCTAGCAAAGTGGACGTAGGCTTTTTTCCTAGTGTTGGGCCAGGGATACCGGTGTTCTTTATTTTGTGGGGCTTTCCACCTAGCCTCATTGCGAATGCATGCAATAAAGTTGCCCACTATACACCCTTCACAATGCAGAAGTCGACTATGTGAATTTTCTCTGCCTTGTCTTATAAAAGAAATTACTTTAATAACTAAAGTAATTGCTAAGGTTAATGATATATTCGGCAACTTCTGCAGGTGTAGACACTTAGATCTGTGCAAAAGTACAGACATGAGCTACAAAACATCAACACTTTCTTGTCCGAATTTTGGACAAGGCCATCATGCATGTTTTATGCTTTTGTATGTTGTGTGCTTAGCCATTTCTTTCATGTGCATGCATTTCCATTTCCATTCATGTCATCATTCCAAAAATTTGAACGCATTTGCCTTTGTTTGCGAAATAGGGAGGGAAATATAAACGTTATCAATGTATCCGTTGAAAGGAAGGAGCGTTACATGCGTCCGTTGAAGTAATGTTATCATTGTATTCGTTGAAAGGAACGTTATCATTGTATTCGTTGAAAGGAGCGTTACAAATCGACTAAAAACTACATTCTATCTGCATATTAAGGAAATCCTATATCGAACCACTGCTCATATCTCATTAATATAAGTAGAAAATCTAAATTACAAATCGACTTCAGCATTTTAATTTTACATTGGCTTGATGCATGAATATCAATTAGTTTTTTATAAACAAATTATAAATGTAAATTTAGTAAAATATGGCAAATCCGTAATTAAAGGCGAATATATATATATATATTCTAAAAACGAAAATGTAAACTAAAAAAAGAAACGTCTCAACTTTAGAAAAGAAAAGCAGTTCTATAACTGCTTTTTAATTATACCTGCAATTTATGGATTGGTAGGTTGCACAAATTTTAAAATTTGAACGCATTTGTCTTTGTTTGCGAAATAGGGAGGGAAATATAAACGTTATCAATGTATCCGTTGAAAGGATCGTTACATGCGTCCGTTGAAGTAATGTTATCATTGTATTCGTTAGGCTAGGTGAGTAGTCTAGGCTACATTAGGCTAGAGTAGAGTAGGTTAGGCTAGGCTAGGCTAGACTAGTGTAGGCTCGAGTAGAGTAGTCTAGGCTAGAGTAGGCTAGACTAGTTAAGGGTAGGCTAGGCTAGGCTAAAGTAGACTACGCTAGGTTAGTCTAAGCTAACCTATGCTAGGTTAGAGCAGGCCACACTAGGCTACACTAAGTCAGGCTAGAGAATGCTAGGCTAGGCCATGTTAAGACATGAGAGGTAGAGTAGGCTAGGCTAGACTAGGCTAATATAAGTTAGAGTGGACTAGGCAAGGCTATACTAGGATAGAGTATGCTAAGCTAGGGTTGGCGAGACTGGGTTAAGCTAGGCTAGGCTAGGCAAGAGTAGGCTAGAGTAACCTAGGCTAGAATAGACTAGAGTAGGCTAGGGTAGGGAAGAGTAACCACCACAAGAATAGGGAAGAGTAGGCTAGGCTAGTCTTGAGAAGACTAGGCTAGGCTAGATTAGGGTAGGCTAGGCTAGAGTAGGTGAGCCTAGGCTGGAGTAGGCTAGGCTAGGCCACACTAAGTTTAGTTAGACTAGAGTAAGCTAGGCTAGGCAAGACTGGGCTAGGGTAGTCTAGACTAGGTTAGGCTATAGAATGCTAGACTGAGCTAGGTTAAGTTATAGTAGGCCTACATATCTTAGAGAAGACTACGCTAGGCTAAGGTAGGCTACGTTTGGCTAGAGTAAACTAGACTAGGATAGGCTATGACAGGGTAGGCAAGAGTAGGCTAGGCTTGGCTAGAGTATGATTCAATAGAGTAGGCTAAGCTATCCTAGAGTAGGATACAATAGAGTAGGCTAGGGTAGAGTAGGCTAGGGTAGAGTAGATTATGCTAGAGTAGGCTAGGCCAGGCTAGAATACGCTAATCTAGATAAGAGTGGGATATAGTAGACTAGGCTAGGTGAGGATAGAGTAGGCTAGGCTAGGCCAAGGAAGGAATCAATAGGCTAGAATAATGTAGGCTAGGGTACTCTAAGCCAAGTTAGGTTAGAGAAGGCTAGGTTAGGCACACATACAAAGGAATTAAAAATTAAAATCAAACCTGCATGGGCCAGAATTAAATATACTCAGAAGCCCTGTATTTTCTTAAAATGAAACAATTGTGCCAGAAGGCCCCATCACCCATCTCACACTGTTTCACACAAGCATCATAGCACTAGCAACCTTTTCCTATTCATAAGCACGTGTTAATAATAGAACTTAACGAACAACTATCCTACGCAAAGCCACATGACATCAAATCACCTGTTCCATCTCATATCTTTGCTTCCGTAGCTTATCTTCCCGCTTCTTCCTTAATGGGTCCTGACCTAAAATATTCTTGATGGCCTCAGCGTATAATATAAAACCACATAAGCATTTAGTTACATTAAAATTTTTACATAATTTTTCTATGAGAAATACGCCCACTAGAAACTCCCACAATTGTAACCCCACCCACCCACACATAGCCATGCATACTTGAATCTCATTGGCAACTTGCTCTACTTGCACTTAGTTATGTGCATTTTTTTATATAAATTTTCTATGAGAAATACGCCCACTAGAAAATCCCATGATTGTAATCCCACCAAGCCATGCATACCTGAATCTCACTTGCAGCTTTCTCCACTTGCATCTTGTGTCCCTGTGCTGCCTTTGGTTTATTCAATTGTTGTTCCACCTCTGATAACTTTTCTTTCTGTTCTGTCATGTAAGCAAGTACATGTTAGGAGAAAAGCAAGAGATGCCTTTAAAAATGCTTTTGAACCGACGTGGTTTCACATCCTCATTATTAATAATGAGATAACAATCAAAAGAATTTGCACCAGACTTCATCTCGCTCACTTTCAATGATAAAATGTACATTATAATTCCCCTTACCAGAGAAAAAAATTACACCTTAGCATTAATCAGAGTAATTAACAAAATAGGGCATATATGTGTCATCATACATATACCAATTTCATCTAGAAACTTTTAACATATATTAGAATAGATCACAAAATAGTGGACCTCAAAGTGAAAAAATCATGTAGCATCAGAAATACATCAAACAACATCTTTTAGACATTTACAAATTTTCTAGATCAAGCCATTCAATGCTACAAATTACAAACGTGAGATTGTGGAGTCAAGACCCGCCAAGCTGTATTTGTCAATATTGTGGACCTCCCTTGATGTTCCTACCTAGTCAGGTTACCAAAAATACAACCAACTAGTGTACACTGGGTACCATTCTTGGAGAGGGAAAGTGCCCACTGGGTTTCCCCAAGATGTGCATTTCTTTGGTGAAAGAACTTCCCTTGTCAGTAAAAATAATGAGTAGCAAATGTTTGTCTATTTGCTCTATCAGATAACAGAGATATGTTTGAAATACAAAGTAATGAAAATATCACACGAAAAAATACCAGTTTCCTAGCCACGAGAAGAAAAAATCCATCAATTTAGGAGAGTTTACAAGAGATGTGAAGCAGCCTAACAAGAAGAACAAAGTTTCACAGAGGAAAAGAAGAATGTGAAGACTGACAGTTTACACAAAAAGGGCGAAAGAGATCAAAATTATGTTATGTAAAGTTACAAAACAATGTGCAATCATCTCAACACAAGAAATCTCTTTAGCTACTGGAATTTTCCAAGATATTTTACTTCTATGATGCTAGCAGAATTGAATTTAAAAGAGCATGATATACCACTTGTGCATATTGTAAAGAATATGAAACATAACAACAACCATCAAACCAATGAGCAAAAACACATTGATAATGGAGTTCACGCATCGTGGGTTATGTCTCCGGGCCTAGTGTCAGGAGAGTGGAGGTCACTTCATTCATGCTACAAGGTGATCATGAATACATAGTACATTCTTTATCATTACAAGGAAAAATACATTTAAACTGAGTGGTGTGTCTCTCCATGCGATTTTCTCCCTACAGGAACCCTCACTCAAATGGGTCCTCCTTCAACATGAGAAGCTAAAACAATTTCACATAATCTGGCAACAAGTGTCCCTCGACATAATGGTAATCAGAGATCTCAACAATAAAGACACCATCTTAAGAAATCATGAAGAAAGACATAACATGACTACATCATACACCTCCACTTTTAAAGATTGCCAAAAAAATAAAACCTCAGTTGCTGAAATGGGCTACACCATTTAATTCTAGTGATGAGTGGTGTAAAATGAAATGTAAACTTTTCTATTCTGACAGCGTCAAATTTCGTACCCTTGGGAATCTTGAATATTCACCTAGAGATTCATTCTGGAAGATGGTTAGGTAATCTATTGCTCATATGAATATTTGGAGCACACTAATGTGCTCCTTGTGAAATTATGTGAGAAATGACTATAAGGTTGACAAAATTTTGCCTCGGTAAAAAATTTGCCTCCAAAGAAATCTTTAAGATTCCACAAGATTCTCCAAAGATTCTTTGTCACTGGGCACGTACATTTATGTTGCTCAAATGAATAGTTTGTCTGCATGGATGGACTCCAGGTAAGAAAACTTGAAAAAATGACTATCCTCTTGTTGAATTTGGTCACTGGCACCTCTAGACCTCAAGGGAATCTTTTAAGCATCTTGAGATCCTCCACATTCAGGGTTCCACACACTCTGTCCTCTCATGGCTCCTTCAAATAGAAAGTTCAAGCATATATGTATGTTTACGAGTGGATTAAACAAATTTTGTCATTTGGCCTAACAATGAAAGAGTCATTAATAGTGAGAGTGGTTGGTGGTTCAATATTGCCGCACCCCACATAGTATATACAGTGTTGTACTCATGTTTTTTTATGGCATGTGGTTGGGTCCATTGGAACTACTGCCATATATTTTGAAATGTGGAGGCACCCAAGAGGCAGGCTAGCTAGATTGAAGCTTCACTTCCTCCAAACTGCACCATGTGTCATCTTTATGGAGGTGGGGTCAGGTCCACCAACGTTCAGGCCACCCAATACATATAATATGCTTCTATATGGTGGGTTTCGGCATGGGTGGTGACCCGCTAACCCTTATTTGGGTTTTTTAGAATATAACAATGTTCTTCGGTTGGGTGAGTGGGCTTGGCTCGCTTACCATTTTTAATAGTTTTTTTTTTAAAACTTGGCCATTTTTAAATCTGCCGAAAATAAGGATAATTGGAAAAATTAACCATCCTACAAATTCACCCGCACTGCTGGACGAATTATGTGCATAGGGTCTCTTTGGATTTCTCACCTCATAAAACTTGGCCACTTGGTTAAGTTTGAGCAAAAATTTGACCACAAATAGCATGCCCATACAAACTCGGATTTGAGTGTCATTTGCATAAAATCGTGCTACAAAAAGGAAAAAAAGAACATAATAAATAAATCTATACTAAAAAATAAAAACACATTTTAAAATTCTATCATTATAAAGCACCAATTTCCAGCTAATTAATTTCTAAAGTACATAAGTTCTTGCAAATTATGATAAATGCTTTGTTGTATATTTTTTTAAATGTGTTGAGTAGTTGTGCTTGCAAAACATTTATTATAATAATCATTTGTGATATTATACTTATTTCTTTTATTGAAATATATGTTAATTAATAGATGCTATGATAATTTGTAGAAATAAATGGGATGATGTTAAATTGAATATCAAATTTTCACATAAATTTGCACATAAAATAAGTTAATATCAAATTCAATTTGTTTAAAGTGTAATTGTTATATACGATCTTTCTGTATGGGTTAAATGATTATATGTGTACAAATAAAAACATATACACAAAATAAACTATAATCACAAACATTTGAAATTCTATCATAAAACATAAAATTGTAATTAATTATTAGAATATATTATCTCAAAATAATTGTGATTTTAAAATACACACATTGAATAGCGGTGGTTAAAAAAAAATACATTTTCATTCATCATGTCATGGTCATTTACCAAAATAAGTGAACTTTTCTTAAATTGAGCATAGATAAGCTATGTAAAAATTCAATTCATTTGAAGTGTAATCTTGCATTTCATACTATCCATGCTTAAAATCATGATATAAATTATTTTATCAAGTTATTCTAACACCAGTTTTATTGTGTTCAAGAATTTATTAGACATACAAACAAATCAATACATTACATAAAATAAAAACACAAACATCTGAAATTTTACCATCATAAAACATGGATTTGTAAGTAATTATCAATATATATTGATTAAAAATACTTTTCAAAGATGCATTGAATAGTGATACTTACCAAAATCCATAGCCATTCATGATGTTATGGTCATTTGGAAAAATAAATGAATTTTTGTTAAACTAAATGCTAATTTGAACATATATAGTTTAATACACATTCAATTAATTGGGACTGTAATTCTTCCATATTTTATTTATGTGTGTAAAATAATCATAAAGGTATCAAGTCAATAGACAATTTAGGCAATGACCTTCCATACGAGATATTCTAATGAAAGCCTTGTGTTCTAAAACTATACATAAGAAAGAGCATAAACAAACAAGCAGATACATTTCATAAAATAAAAACACAAACATTTAAAATTCTATCATCATAAAACATCAACTTGTAACTAATTATAAAAATCATATTAATTAAAAATACTTATAAAGAATATTGTGCATTGAATATTGGTGCTTACAAAATTTCAAATTCATTCATGATGTTGAAAAAATAAGATTTTATTAAATTAAACAGGAATTTAAAGATTCAAAAGTTAATAAACAAATTCTACTCATCTAAAAGTAATTATTGTATATGATATTACATGTGTAAATATATTATACACAAACAAACAACCACACACAAAAAGAGCACAACAAAAAAATACATATCGTAAATAAAAGCACATAAATTTAAAATTCTATCATCAGAAAACATCAATCCGTAAATTAATTTTTGTATTTCATGTTTATTTTGTTTGTATTTATCATCATCATGAGGGCCATTTGATATATTTTTAGTTTTACATTGAATTATCGCGGTTAAAAAAAATATTCATGCTCATAGTCACTTATGATGTTGTGATTATTTGTATTGTTGAAAAGTATATATTGATTAAAAGAAATCATGAAAACTTGTGATTTTCAAACTTACCAAAACTGGTGATGATTCTTACAAGGAAAATCTATAGTCATTGTTACTTGTGGTATTGTCGTGGTCATTTGTATCTATAAAGTTTATTGACTAAAAATATTTGTGAAAATTTGATTTTGTACTAAATAGATTTAACAAGTTATAAACTCCACCCATTTTGTAGCATAAAAAATTACCTAACTAATGCACTAATTATGAACTTACAATCATTGAATTAAATAAAAAAATTGATTAAAATGTAAGATACGAATATATTAATTAAAAAATCAAATTAAATATTGATAGGGGAACTATGTCAAGATGACGAGCTCGGTGCGATGGCTATGGTTTCCCAATGTTTTCTCTTTCCTTATGTAGGCATGATTCTTCAAACATCAAATCCACCTTTCGCGTCATTGCTAGGATACAATCTCACTACTCACGGGTCTAATAATGGATTTTTTCAATGGAGTAAATATCGGTTTCAGTCTCTTGAGCGGGGATGGAGAATTATAGCCCCAGCTGTTGATAGTATCATTCACCAGATCGTCGATGCAAAGTATTTTCTCACCCCGTATGTACACAATGGCATAGAAGGAAGCAAAGGGAATCACATTCATGATTTGGGAATGGGCCTATGTAGGATTAAGGTGACTCTAGTGCAGAAATCTTATAATTGTTTGTTCTTAGTCACAAGGCAAATATCGGTCAGATTTAAAGGCAAAATGTTGGCTACAAAAGTGAATCTTCTACATCTAGCACTCTATTTCATATATCTATTGTTAAAGATACTGGATCTGGATATTCTCAATCCCCTCAGCACATTAGGTTTTCAAAATGGAGGAGTAGTGTTAGATCTAGAGAGTCTGCTTTGGTTTTTGCAAATTTAGATTTTTACTCCATCAAAGTGGGTGGATTTAGTGGTCTGGACATCATTTATGAAGTGAGTACTTCCATGCAAATCACTCTCACTCTTTCCATCTGCACACTTATCCATTGATTAGACTAAATATCTGTGTGACTGTTAAGTATGGGCACTCAATCTAGTAGCCTACCAATTTTTTTATCAAATACAAAAATGGAAAATCAATATTATTTTGGGTTCGGGCCACAGATCATGTCAAACAATTAAAGCACAAAATCATGCTTACTCTAGGTATCCCTATGCTCCTACAACGTCTGATCTTTGGAGGGAAATCCATCCAGGAAGATGTTACAAGATTATAACATCCTCATGTCATCCACCATATATTATACTTGAAGCTTCGGGGAGGATCACCTCGACCAAGAAATTCAGACATCATAGGGGAAGTGTCCAAATCTAGTATTCACAAAGGAGCAAAATGAAATCAAGGGCAAGTTAATGGAGGCTTTTTGTTCTTACATATCCTCAAAGGAATTTGGTTCCTCAACAACACCAAATTCGACACACAATATACCCAACCCCTACATAGTGGAAAAACTAAGTGAATTCTGAGTAATCACAGTAGATCTACCATAAACAAATTATTTTTTCAAAACATATGAATCTCAAGCAATACCATGCAGATTCAACAATTTTGGCCAAAAAAAGTGGATCTCTTCCATTGGATATTCATAAATTAGACGATAAATTGTGAGATTCACCTTTCCTCCATGGGCTTTTTCATAGTAAAATTTGCATCGTGAGAGGATTGTGAATATATATTGTAAGGAAGTCCATGGTCTTGGGGCTTTGAGGGACCTTTTGTCACCCCTTGGTTCCCATATTTCAATGCTAATATAATGGTAGTATCTAAAATGCCGGTTTTCTTTAGATTGCATAATCTACCCCTACAGTTATGGATCCATAAAGTTATAGAATCCATTGGGAACATATTAGGGTGATCCATAAATAAAGATACACAATTATTGAGGAACAAATCTACACAATTGCCAGATATGTGGAGGTGGACCTCAACAAAGGATTGTCGGATTATATTCTCTTGACGGACAAGAAGAAGTGCTCGACACAGTTCCTAGATTTTGAGAACACAACATTTATATGTTGAATAAAACGACAAATGGGACATCCTCAAAATTCATGTCTTGATGCCAAGAATGCACTTGAAATGAGGAAGAAAGCAAGAAATAAACCCAAGAGATGGAAATTCCCATAGCAGTTGCCTAACGAAGAAGAGAATGCTGAAGAAATGGATCCTCCTACCAATGAGGAAGCCGAAAATACACAAGAAAATGTATAAAGGGGGAGCGTTAATCATGAAGTTCCAGGAACTCCAACACACACATTGAGGAAAGAGATTTTTGTGTGTTGTAGAATTTGTAGACATAGAAACACAAGCAAGAGCAAAGACAAACAAGTAAACACATTACATAAAATAAAAACACAAAAATATAAAACCCTATCATCATGAGACATCCCTTTGTAACTAATTATAAATATATATTAATTAAAAATACTTATAAAATAATTTGATTGTCAAATATGCATTGAATAATGATACTAACAAAGAAAAACATGGTCATTTGCAAAAATAAATAAAATTTTGTTAAACTAAATGCTAATTTGAACATATATAGTTTAATACACATTCAATTAATTGGAAGTGCAATTCTTGGATATTATATTTTGTATGTAAAATCATCATAAATTTGACGCGTATCAAGTCAGTATTTAATTTTGGAAATGACCATCCATACACCATATTCTAATGAAAGTATTTCTAGTGCTCTAAATTTTACATAGAAACAAGAGAATAAACAAACAAACACATACATTACATAAAATAAAAGCACAAACATTTAAAATTCTGTCATCATAAAAATTCTATCTATTTATAAAAAATAATTACTTAAAAACAATGTTCATTGAATAGTGGTGCTTGCTAAAATTCAAATTCATTCATGATGTTGTTGTCATTTGTAGAAGAAACAAGATTTTATTAAATTAAAATGCAAACTACAGATCAATACTTTAGTATACAAATTGTACACAGTAGAAAAGTAATTACTGAATATGATATTACATATGTGTAAAAATATTATACACATACAAACATAACAAACAACCAAAGGAAAACAAGAGCACAACAAAAAAATACATAACATAAACTAAAACCACATACATTTAAAATTCTATGATCATAAAACATCAATTTGTAAATTAATTTTTAAATTCTATGTTTTTTTTGTTTGTATTTTATCATCATCAAGTGGTACTTTTTATATATTTTTAAATGTTCATTGAATGATTGTGGTTTAAAAAAAAATCATGGTCATAGTCCCTTGTGATGTTGTGATTATTTATATTGGTTAAAAGTATATATTGATTAAAAGCAATCATGAAAACATGTGATTTTCAAACTTACAAAAAATGGTGATGATGCTTACAAATAAAATCGATGGTCATATATTTTTGTGTTATTATAACAAGTTATAAACTCCACCCATTCTATACCACAACAAATTAATTAACTAATAAATTAGTTATTTATTTCGTTTAAAGTGGCGTTGTTCATCATTATTAATATCAGTTTATTTAAACAAATTATTAAATTTATAAATTTATTTTTAAGTTGGAAATGGTTTTATGTTAAAATTTTAAGTGAATTACAAACAAAATTTTGAAATTTTAAAATTCATGGTGTATATATATATGTGATTTTCTTTAAAGTATTAATATTTGGAATGTTAAATAAGATATACATTCATTTAAGAAAAAAATATAACCTTCACAAAAACTTTTTGAAATGAATTTATAATCAAATTTAAAATTATTTATTTATTACTAAATTATCATTAAAAAGACATTTACATTAATGGAAATTTATTTATTAAACTTCAAATAAAACTTTAAAAAAAAAATCAATATATGTATATATATATGGGAGTTAAACATAGAATATATATATATATATGGGAGTTCAATCAATGCAGATTATATATAATAAAATAAATTATTTTTTATATATGTTAAATAATGATGAAGAAGTGTGGGCACTTATTCGAAAGTTACAACAAGATTCTAGTACATCTGGCACATTTAGCTAGCAAAATGTTTCGTTGTGGTACAAAGATCGCTTATACCTCTGTAAGAATTCGCAACTCAAACAAAAGATTCTTATGGAATTGAACACTTCTTCCTTAGGAGGCACTCAGGGTTTTTAAAAACTTACCATAGGGTTAAGAAGGATTTTTTTTTGGATGGCCTTAAATCGGATATTCAAAAGTTTGTGGTAGAATGTTTGGTTTGCCAACAAAATAAAGTTGAAACAATTAAGAGTCCGAGTTTATTATAACCTTTATCCATTCCAAGCCAACGTTGTGAGGAGGTTTCAATGGATTTTATCACTAGTTTACCCAAGTCTGAGGGAAAGAGTGTCATCATGGTGGTAGTTGACAGACTTACCAATTATGCACACTTTTGTGCATTATCACATCCACTTATAGCTAGTACAATTTCTACTACATTTATGGAAACAATTCAAAAGCTACATGGAAACCCAAAGATTATTGTAAATGATAGAGATCTTGTTTTCACTGCAAATTTTTGGAAAGAATTATTTTCTTGTCTTAATACTTAGTTAGCTCATAGATCATCTTATCATCCTCAATCTGATGGGAAAACTGAGATAGTAAAAAAATATTTGGAAGGATATCTTCGTTTCTTTGTATATGATAAACAGACACAATGGGTCAAATGGTTGCCTCTGGCTGAATGGTGGTATAACACTTCCTTCCATACAGCAACAAAAATGACCCCTTTTATGGCACTTTATGGATATCAGCCACCATCCATCACATTATATTTAAGAGAAAACTATAAGGTTCAAGCAGTGGAACATCACATCGAACATCAACAACAAGTCCTCCAACTCTTAAAGGATAACCACATGTTGGCACAGAATAGAATGAAACAACAGGCAGATCAACATCACAGCGAAAGAGGTTTTGATGTAGCTGATTGGGTATTCCTATGGCTACAACCATATAACAAATGTCCCTCAAGCAAGCTAAGAAGGATAATAAATTATCACCAAAGTATTATGGTCCGTACAAGGTGTTGCAAAAGATTGGTACTATGGCATACAAATTGGAGCTTCCTGCAACGTCTCGAGTGCACCCAGTTTTCCATGTTTCATGTTTAAAGAAGGTTATAGGCGACAAGCTCCCAGTTCAAACAATATTGCCAGAACTTGAGAAGGAAGGAAAAATTATATTGGAACCGGAAGTAGTCACAGAAACAAGAACTCGACAGCTACGAAATCGATTAATTTCGGAGTATCTCATCAAGTGGAAGAACTTATCTGCTGAAGATTCCACATGGGAGGATGAAAATTTTATACAGAAGTGTCCAAAACTACTCAAGTGTTGAGGACAACACTTTTTTGAAGGAGAGGGCATGTTAGGTCCCTATAATACTAGTGATTACCCCATTACTATTGTAGTTGTATCCCTTATTAATATTGTTGAGCCCCTATTGTCCCCATATTTTTATTACTGTGCCCCATAGAATCCCTCTATTGTTATTTTTGTGGCTTTATATTATTATTCTTAGGTCGGCTGGGTTATATTGTGACTTCATAGACTCCTATATATAGAAAGGAGGTTTTGTCATTTGAATCATCCAAGAATTTTTCATTTGTGTAATGTAAAGGAGGTTGCCCCCTCAAAGAGGCTGAATTCTAAGGCGTTGATCTCTCTTTTTTATCTTTTTTTGAGCTAGTTTCATAACATTATGTCTCTTCATTGAATTTCACTATCAAATGTGTTTCAACTTTTCTAATGATTAAATTTGGTGAGGGATGCATACCACACGTCTACCATGATATTTTCAAATTATGTAAGAAAGTCTCTCCTCCTTCAAGTATAGCATTGATCCAAGTGCATTCCATCTAACCTTTAGATAGAAGTTCTATTAGTAAATTGATAATATTCATTTTCCACACTCCAAACTAATGTTATACCAAATTATTTATGCAAGCGGAAGTAGAGTATTTCATCAATATCAAGACATGGTCATGTTGGATTTACAATTCTAAATATTGCAGGTCTCCACTCTTTGACTTCCACAATTGTTATATTTTTTCAACATATGCAAGCTCCCAACCCTGCCTCCACCATATTCATATCTCATATAGATTAGGAATTGTTATAGTTGTTCCATCTTCCACATCCTATCATTCATCATCTCTTGACTCAAATAGGTTTGGCACTTTGTTGACCCATTACTACACTGAAACTTCTTCTTTGTAGATTCACAATGGTCCATATAATCAAATAGCTCATATCTTCTTTTTCTCTTTCCTTGCTCAATTATATATAATTCAATCAAGGGTTTGTATCATGAGTTTCTTATTTTAGTTATTTTCTTCAAATGTTTTTCTAATGTATACTTTCTTTGCCTCTTGATAACTTTTTTCTTTCCTCTTCTTGGAACAATTGAACTTTATCACATCCTCTTCCTTTAGTTTAGCAAACTATGTATTGTCTTATTCTTAAAGGCACCTTATGAGTGGCTACACTCCCATTACCAATCCTGAACTTACTCTTGGTCAATGATGGTAATCATTACAATGACGTTCAATTTCATAAGAAATACTATAAATTCTCTTGTTTTTTTCTTTTCTTGCAACTAGTGTGGATCGAAGTTCTTAGAAGAGGTCAGGATTTGACATAGTGTCCAACTCACTTGATAATGAATTTATATAATACTGTCAATAAAATGAAGAGGAATTTGTTGTGTAAATCATCGAAGAAACTCCCTAAATTTACATCATCCAAATATGTGTGTTCTTCAATTTATTATTGCCCACAAAAATCTCAACAAATTTTCAACCCATTTGCACAAATTCATTTGACCTCCATTGATCAGTTTCAAAAGAAGATTTCCATTCGACATTTGTTTTAAAGGATCCAAGTCATCCATGCACAAGAACAAATTGATCTACCCTTGCCTATGTTGTTTTCTTCTTCATTACAACAAATTTTATTTCCTTGAGAGCACAAGTTTTGTGTTGAAAGTGATCTAATATTTGATGTTAATGAGTCGATTTCTTACATTTTATTGTGAATATTTCAATTTGGTTTAGAGGCTACTCGATTACCTCAACATCCAAATCCAAAATAGATCATACTTTTCCAATTAGCTAATGTATTGATCTCTATTTCCATGTATGTCTTTCCATTCAAATCATTTTGCATTAGGAAACATTTTTAAGTTCTCGAGTAAGATCAAAGGATTTTGTAATCAAAACCTATTCATTTTTGCAAGCGGGTGACATTGCCACATTTCTTTATCTAGCAATAAAGATTCTAATTATTGTAGGCTTGATCTAGATGTGGTTGCAATTTCTTTCCTATTGGATTCAATTGTGGGAACTGCTAATACCCTACACACGTTAGTTGAGCTTCTTTTAATGTGAATTTTATTTTTCATGAACCAGTGCACATGCTTGAGTAACAACCTGTACCCATCATCTCATATTCTCATGGATCACTAGATTGCAAATGATGTAGATGGTTAACTCAAATTACAATCCATTATAAATATCAACCCATAAAATATGTTCCATTACGATATCAATATCAAGCCACTCCATCAACAATTCCATAAGCTTGGACTAATATTGTTGACATAGAGACATGTTTTTTTAATTCCCATCAAACAACATTTAAAATATTTCATGTTCATGATATATAATTTTTTATAAAACCACAATTTTTTTTCCATGCTTGATTTCTTATTAAAACATATAATGGATTGGTCATAAAAACTAACATAATGAATCATAACCGAAATTAAAACATATAATGGATTGGTCATAAAAACTAACATATTGATGAATCATAACCTTAACTAGAGTCATTCACCTTAACCTTAGGTACTAAAACTATTATAAAAGGGTAAAAAAAGAGTAATAAAACTATATTCAAAAAGCAAAATGCAAAAGTACTCACTCGGGTAGCTTAAACAATAATCCTACCACACCCATCCTCTAAGTAGTGTGAGCTTAATACACATAAAAAAAAAAATAATGACTAAAAGATCACCCCTCCATTCCCTTATAAAGCGTTAATACAAATACACTCTAAGCTTCCAACATATTCTTTCCACGTGTATAGAGTGTTGAACGGTCGTGAATATAGGCTAAGTTTGAGTATAATAATTTGCGTAGAAAGGTGAAAAGGAAAGTAGATCTGCAATAATGTCATACGATGAACTTTAAACATTCACATATACGTGACACACAATTTAATTGGAAGGATACAACATACTGACATTGTGCTCTTTGTTTGCGGATCTGGCGGTGGAGAGAAGTGTTTTTTTGCAGAGCTGGAAGTCAAGAAAATCATGACCATTGAAACCAACCAATGATATTTTTTTTTAATCCTTGCCCTAACCTCCTCCTCCTTCCATGGCTACTTGCATTGCGCTAGGCCGTCTTATCTTTTCTTGGAGCTCCATGTCATGTATGCTTGTATGAGTGTCTGGTCTGGTATGAGTTTTGTTTGCTTTGATAAAAGTGTATGAATATTTGTAATAATATTGGCATTGGTAAGGATTCTTTAAATTTTTTAAAGAATTTTGGTGATATTTAAGATGTATAATTTTTGTAAATCCCCGATGGTCACTTTCCCTTCTCACTCCACATAGTCCCCTGTTCTTGTTCCATAATTATGGCCTTTTTCATGGTAATCTCCCTCCATAATCACTCAACCTTCCAAACTCTATTCATGCTCTTGACCAAGGCCATTTTAGAGAGCCCTCAGTAGTCCAACTCAATACAATTTTCTTTATTTCCCAATGGCATGTAACAAGTTCTTCTTTATTTTCCAATGGCATGCAACAAGTTCAAAGCTTGGCAAGTCTAAGAGAGCCTCTTAAAATTTTCTTGAATGTTTGGGGACTCTCATAACAATAATGCATTGTTTGGAGTCCATCGTGATGTTTATTTATTGAATGTCTGGCCAGTCATGAAAGTCTTCACAACAATAGAGTTGAATTTATTTATTTTTTTCATAAATGGAAAGGAATAAATATTTTAGTCATTTTTCTCTAGAAATGTTTTAAAAATGCCATTGAACTCTGGTAGTGGCAAGTTTGAATCATCTTCTTGTGGATGCTCCAATGGGATGAAGACAGAGGAGAAGCGCATTTTGGATATATGGTCACTCTCACAGTGTTAAATCAAAGGAGAGTAATCTAACAGAAACGAGAAAGAAAAATTAATTTGACCCAGTCATATGGAGGAGGAATCTCAACTGAATAAAGAATGCGAGGATTCGATCAATCCACAGGTAGTAGTGCACCCGGCCCTATTAGAGATGAACAAAACAGGGGCTCACACATGAATTGCCAGATTCACCCTCTCGCTCAGCCAACGCAGAAGCAAGAACATACTTTGCCTATGTCTCCCACTATGATGGGACGGCGCAACCAAACGAAGTCATGTCTACGATGCTTTGATCACTCGTATAAATGGCAGAGCAATTCGCATCAGTGGAAATAAACCCACATAACTGGCAGCGATCGAGAATAACTCGCATAACCAGAAGATAACCAGAAGATAACCGACATATTCGACAGTGATTACCCGCCAGCTCACATCAATCGCGTAAACAGCAGAGACAACTCACCCATCAACTCACGTATCAGCATAATGAACTGCAGATCTTGCTCTGATAATCTGCGTATCCACTGATAAATCGTATAATCAATGTCGATAAGTCCCTTATCGACTGATAATCCTCGTATATAATGATAATTCGGATCAAATGATAACTAGCGTAATCGTTGGCGATAACTCGCATAATGGTAGTTATAGTTCGCATAACCAGAAATAATCGGCGTATTCACGGCGATTACTCATATTTCCAGCTGAAATCTATCGCATAAACGGCAAAGGCATGTCGCTGCCAGCGTAATGATAAGCATATAATCCACATCTCTCTCAATAATGCGCATATTTGGCTGTGATAAGTCGCATTTCAGCGTAATGATCTGCCTATTTTAAGTTATAATTCGCGTATCGGACGACTAATCGCTTATCCACTGTTGATAATTCACATATTAGACGACAATTCGCGTATTGGCTGCCGATAATTCAAATATCTTGTGGGAACTCGCATATCATGTGATAAGTCGCGTATTTAAATATAATTGGCATATCTATTGACGACAATCCGCATATCCCGGGCAGTTAAGTAGCATTTCCGGCGGTGGTAATTCGATATTCGGCCGTGATAATCTGCATATCGGGCTGAATTTAGTCGCATACCAGAGGAGGTAATCCTGGTAACCAGTTGCACAGGACGCATAGATTTCACATGACGCGGAGTTGCATGACCTGTACTGTGTGAAAATTATATTATGCCGCATGGTTATGTTGGTGGACAGTATAAAAATGGTGGTAAGATTCGTGGAATCTTTTCATTCTAAATTTTCTGTACCATAAATGGAGATCTTGGGTTCGAAATTATGCACTGTACCTGTTAAGGTTTTTCTCACAAAGGAATTGGGTTTTGATTTAATGATTCGGCAGAGCAGTTGAACCTCACGATGTGCTGCTTATTGATGAGATCCATAAGGGCAATGGAAGGTGGATGACCCGCAGGGGCCGAGTGTTATGAAGGGTTTTTCCACGATTGAGTTTGAGTTTGAGGAAAGTAGTTGGTACGGTAAGAATCGATATTTACATTGTATTTATGCATTTTTGGTAGAGCAATCTATGTATATTTTTGCCCCCTTAAATTGTTGTTGAATTTTAAAAGATATTTGTTTTTAATATATGTGCATGGTCACAACCTAAGAATCATTTATATGTCTATTTTGTTTATGGTGAAAGAACTGAAATGATTGACATAGATCATTTTCAAAAGAAATTAACATTTATTTATTGTGTAATTACTCTTGAAAATTACATAATAAAAAAAATATTTTTTTTGTTGAAAGGGCTAAAAGGCTCCTTCTCGATGCCATTAAGAATAAACCATGGTTGTTCTTAAGGGTTTGTGCATCCTTTCTCTTTTTCCATTTCTTAGTTTTTATTTTTCTTTTTTGGTAGTTAACATCATAGATTTTAAGTTAAAATATTTAATAGTACATCTATGTAAATTATAAAATATACTTGAAATTTGAGATCCTAAATCAATTTCAATTAATTATACTATGTATACTTTACACATTTTAAGAATTATAAATGCATTAAAAAGGTTTTTGCTTGTCCTATATATGTTTTGCACATTTTAAATTTTCAAATGCATTAAAATGGTTTTTGTTTGTGTAGTGATGTGTATTTATATTCTTTTCATGTAATGTTTAATGATTGATGATATTTTTTACTTCGTTTATGAGTGTGTATGATAAAGTTTGTTGTTATAGTTTTATTTAATGTTTGTATTTATAGTGAATGTGAATTGCATCTCCCCACACACACACTTTGGGCACTGATTATATTTGACACACACACACTTTGGGGAATGATTATATTTGATTTATATAATTGTATGATTTGCATTTGAATAATTATATTTAATTGGTATGATATGCATTTATATTTTTGTATTTCATTTTAATTTGTATTTTTATTAATTGTTCAATAATATTTTTATTAATATTAATATTTATATAATCATATGCATTTAATTGTAAATTTAATATTTAATAGCATTTTTTAAGGCAAGTAATTGTATTTAAATGATTATATTTAATTTGTATGATATGCATTTATATTTTTGTATTTAATTTTAATTTGTATTTTTATTAATTGTTCAATTATATTTTTATTAATATTAATATTAATATTAATATTGATATAATCATATGCATTTAATTGTAAATTCATTATTTAATAACATTTTCAATATTTACAAACAATTTTTTTTAAGGCAATCATGGTTGGGGGTCAGTGTGTGGCCTAAACCCAAGGGCATGGAAGAGATTTGACCTCATGGCCTCCCAATAAGGGGGTACTTAGCAAGGAGGGCTCTACCAATTGAGCTATCCCTTGGGGCTACAATATTTAATAACATTGTTTAAACTAAATTAGATTTAATTTAATATCAATATAATATTATATAATATCATTGTTAATTAGGATTATTTTGAATGGTTGGAAGGAAAGAATGGAATCCACCTCACCTAGTTTCAATTCTTGTAAATAACATGATGGATGTTGACAATATTGACAATACACATATATTCTTCATATGAAATAAACAACATTATACTTGTGAAAAAAAATGTTTACATAATATTAAAATTTATATTGATTTATTGTAATACTTTTTATAA